>AWUE01023085.1:0-17667 GCA_001974825.2 Corchorus olitorius
GTTATTAAAATTGTATTTACCAATCCTTACATTCTTAATATTTTTTTACCGAAAAACATTATAGTACTATCTAGATTCAAGTCATCTTACATCCTTATTGAAGACCGAGTCGGGGTTGCCATCCTGAGGCCGTAGTTACTGCCATCTCTTTTACTTTCTGGTACTTTTGTAGCAAAAAAAGTCATCTTACATCCTTACTAATTTTAGTAACTTTTTATGATCAATAATGAAAGTTACCAATTTAATTACTTGAGTAATCTACTAAAAAAGTTATAAAAGTTTTTAAAATTGTATTTACCAATCCTTACATTCTTAATAACATTAGTAAACTTTCATCAATGATGAAGATTTACCATTTTTTTCCTCAAAAGTTATCGAAAAAACTATAATAATCATAAAAAATGTATTGTACTATCAACTAATTTAATGACCTTACACTATAAAGATACGTACAGTACTGATTTTCTTATCTAAGATTAATTACTTATGGAAAACATTATAGTACTATCTAGATTGAAAGAACCTTACATCCTTATTAATTTTAGTAACCTTTTTATCATCAATAAAGTGTTACAAATTTTATTACTTAAATTTACTAAAAATGCTATAAAAGTTATTAAAATTGTATTTACCAATCCTTATTTTTTTAATAACATTAGTAAACTTTCATCAATGGTGAATATTTGTCATTTTTTTCTCAAAAGTTACTGAAAAACCTATAATGATCACAAAAGAGGTATAGTACTATCCACTAATTCAATAACCTTACATCTTTTGTGATTTTGGTTATCATATTTCTTATTACATTTTTTGTAATTTTGATTATCATATTTCTCCAAAATCTCACAATTCAACCAAACATACCCAGACCTGTAAGGTTATAACTTATAACTAAACTTAATGCAACATAAGGAAGTATAAAATTAGGTGTACAAAATTGGTTCCTAGTTACTAATTCATATGTCCTTCCTTTTTTTTGGTGGTAGAGAAATAATTTATATACTATATATGCGTATCTTTGGCAAGTTGAAGTAAAATTAAAATTGATATCTCGTTATAACTCTACCAAATTAATGAATGATCAATGTGATCTAAAATAACATAGCAAAAAGGTAATGATCTTATTTAAGGTTACAAAAAAAAAAAAAAACTATAATGATCATTAAAAAGGCATTATACTACTTTCAACTAATTTTTTTTAGATAACTTTCAACTAATTTAATAACCTACATTCTTAGCAATTTTGGTTATCAAATTTCTCGTTTATGCTTACTAATTAGAAAGCTAAACTATAGTATTATATCAAGAAATGTAACAACCTTACATGCTTAATAACTTTATCAATGGTGAATATTATTAATTTTTTAATTCTAAGAATACTAACAAAGTTGTAGTGAATAAGATACAACACATTATTATTATATATAAAACTATACCAAAAAAATTAGTTGAATATTAGTGGTTGATTTATTAAATTAAATTAGATCAATGTCAAACAAAATTTCAAAATTATAAAAGACATTAAAGATCTGATTTATTTATCAATGGTGAATGTTGTTAATTTTTTAAGTCTAAGATTACTAACAAAGTTGTAGTGAATAAGATACAACACATCACTATTATATATATAGAACTATACCAAAAAAAATTAGTTGAATATTAGTGGTTGATTTATTAAATTAAATTAGATCAATGTCAAACAAAATTTCAAAATTATAAAAGATATTAAAGGTCCGATTTATTTATTATTAAGGAAACAATATTTCTTTTGTTTTTTTGGCCAACAAAACAATATTTCTTTTTAGTCAATACGTTTGCACAAATACCTAAGAATTTGAATTAAAAAAATATCTAAGAATTTAATTAATGTAAGTATTTCAGTTATTATGGTATTACATTTAATTAATGTAAGTATTTTAGTTATTATATATATTACATAGGAATTAAAAATTAATTGAAACAAGCAGGGCAGCGTGCGCGTGCGCTGCAGTCATCTTCTTATTAGGGCTATATTTTTTTGTAGTTGTTTAAGTCAGTTAGTAAGAAGATATTGCATTGGCTATAAGTTAATCAGTTAGGAGAAACTCATACATCGAAACAAATAATTCGCATATATAAAGCAAAACACATGACCTCTCTTTCATTCTAAAAGTGCATTATCTAAATTCTACTCCATCTCTAGGTAATTCATCAAAATAAAGCTGATATTCTACTCCTCCATCTCTAGATTATTCATCAAAATAAATCTAATATTAATTGTTGCTTGAAATGTATGTTGATCATCTAAAAAAGCATATTACATGTGGTCATTTTTTAATCTTGATTGCAATTGTTGAATTAATGAACTCTGGTGTAGGTGAAAGAATTTAGCTTTTGCATAAGGAATGCCTAATTTTTTGTAATCAAGGAGAATGTATAGTTGTCGTAGGAAAATTGAATTAGTTGAGAGCATTTGCAGGAACATATGTAATTTAGACAATGCATCAGAAAACCATTGTACTTAGCATTGGCTAACTATAATATAAATCCAAATAAATCCAGATTTACCTCAAAATGTTGCAGTGAGAAGTGAAAGCTCTCCACTTTAGGTTATGTCATCCTAAGACGCTGCTAAATTAAATGGAAGGATCTTATCAACGTCCATTTGAAAATTTTAGGAAACAGAACGGAGTCCATGTGAAACCAATTCAGAGAAATGTTAGGGAAGAAGAAACCCACCCAAATAGAAATGAAGACGAAAGAAAAACAGAATTGGAATGTCAATAGTTTACCCATGAATCAACCATTATTGCAGATACATTTATAGCACCAGTCCTTTGGAATTCCAGCAGAGGAGTTGAATCGGTAAATCCTAATATTCACACACAATTAATATGAAATTAAAACACACTTAATCATAAATATAAAAATAGTAAATTACAAAAAAGGGTAGCAGAAAAGTAAGGGAGGAAATTCATGGAGGGCCTTTTAGTCACCCGAAAAGTGAGAAAAGACTAAAAAAGCCAAAAGGAGCCACCACATTAATCCTCAATTTGGCCTTGAAGTAATTTCCATAGCCACTAAAAATAATATATAATATATATATAGGGGTGCGGTAAAAGAAATTATAAATTTTAATATAATAATATATTTAATTTAATTGATAAATGAAATTACATATTGAACCTTAAAAGTTTATTTTGATAAATACATGTATACCCTTTTTAGATATTTCAGGTCAATGGTTTTGAAGTTTAGACTTATATATATATAGTATTGTGGAATAAGGCAGAGGATCAATTATTATTTGTTACGTTTGAAATTTTTGACCCCGTTAGCAATTGGTCAAAAGTTTTATCCTGATTTGGGCATTTAGCCTTCCTAAGTATATAGTAGATCTTCTCCATCGATTTCTGGGAGGACTTATTAGTTGAGAAGGTCTCTACAGAACAGGCTCAAATGCTTGTAAGGCCCATCACTGCTAAAGAGGTAACTGATACTTTCCTTTCTTTAAATAGCAACAAAGCCCCTGGTCCTGATGGCTATTCTGCTCACTTTTACAAATGTGCTTGGCCAATTGTTGGTGATGATGTTATTGCTGCCATTCTTTATGCATTTGAACATTGTGAAATCCTGCCTGCGTTCAATGCTTCTGTTATTGCTCTAGTTCCCAAAGTCGAAAATCCTAGTTCTATGGTGGATTTCAGACCTATTTCTTGCTGCTCAATGGTTTATAAGTGCATTTCTAAAATTTTAGCAAATAGATTGAAAAAGACCCTACCTCATGTTATTTCTTGGAATCAGAGTGCTTTTATTGAGGGGAGAAACATTGTTGATAATGTATTAATGGCTCAAGAACTTGTTAGTGGTTATCACAAGCATAACCTCTCTCCAAGATGTGCTTTGAAGATAGATTCGAGGAAGGCTTTTGATACTCTTGATTGGGATTTCGTCTTATCTGTTTTACATGCTTTGCATTATCCTGCTCTATTCATTAAATGGATATCTACTTGTGTCACCTCTGCTAGATATTCTGTTTCTATTAACGGGGGACTTGAAGGCTATTTTACAGGAGCTCGTGGGGTTAGACAGGGGGATCCTTTATCTCCCTACCTTTTTGTCCTTGCTATGAATGTGCTTTCCCATCTTCTAAATGCAGGGGTTAACTATGGTGTTTATGCATATCATCCTAAGTGTAAAAAGGTGCAGCTTACCCATCTTAGCTTTGCTGACGATCTCTTAATTTTCACCAAAGGCACTCTGGATTCTATTATAGGTGTTAAGAATTTGTTGGACTTGTTTTACCAGTTTTCGGGATTGCAATTAAACTGCTCCAAAAGTGAGATTTTTTGCACTGGAGTTTCTGTTGAGATTATTGATGAGATGAAAGCAGAATCAGGCTTTAAATTAGGCCAACTCCCAGTTCGATATTTGGGGGTTCCTCTTGTTTCTAAGAGGCTTAATGCTAAAGATTGTTTTCCTCTTATTGAAAAGATCACTAAGAGAATTCAGTCATGGACAGCAAAAAGTATCTCGTATGCTGGTAGATGTCAACTAATACAAACCGTTCTCTTCAGCATGCAGAACTTTTGGTGTGTGAATTTTATCTTACCGCAATCTGTCATCACCAAAGTAAATCAGTTATGTGCAAGCTACTTATGGAAAGGGCAAACAGGCAATAGTAAAGGCGCCAAAGTCAGTTGGGAGCAAGTCTGTCATCCTAAATCCGAGGGGGGTCTTGGCTTCAAGGACTTATACTTTTGGAATAGAGCATGCATCATTAGAAACTTGTGGCTTCTTTATATTCAGTCTGGCTCAGTGTGGGTCTCCTGGATTTCAGCTTATGTTCTTAAAGGAAGGGATATTATGGATATTCCGATTTTGCAGAGATATAGTTGGAGTTTGAAGAAGTTGCTAAAGTTAAGAGTTCTTGTAGATCAGTATATATTACAAGGGTCTACTCACTGGCCTTTTGCAGGTGATAAGTATAAAGCTGCTGATGTTTATGAACTTCTTAGGCATCAACAGGAAAAACAAGTCTGGCAAAAGTTAATCTGGTTTCCATTGCAAGTGCCCAAATGCTCATTTATATCTTGGTTGGTTGTTTTGAATAGACTTCCAACTAGAGATCGAATGATGCATTGGGGGATAACATTGGATTCCACTGAATGTTTGCTTTGTCAATCCTATGTTGATTGTCGAAATCATATCTTCTTCTCATGCGAATTTTCTAAATCAGTTTGGCGGAAGGTTCTTACAACATGTGGTTTTTCTAGAGAGGTTGGTGATTGGAACTATGAATTGCAGTGGGCTATTAAGGGGTTTAAGGGCAAGTCCCTACTTACTCTTGTTCTTAAACTTGCTTGGACCAGTTTTTGCTATTATGTGTGGCTTGAGAGGAATGCTAGATTATTTGGCAAGAACCCAAAATCTGTTGAGGTGATTTTTCATCAAATTGCTGATACTATTCGCTACAGGCTTCATGGCTTGGCTGGAGTCAGGTCCGACTATATCAATAGGAAGATTTGTAGTAACTGGAACATAGCTATCCCTGGTGTAATTAGCTAAGCTTCCTGTTTTTTCTTTTCCTTGTAATTTGTCTCATGTTCTTTGAACCATTTTTCTTTTGTAAAAGCTTTTGCTTTTTGCTGGGTAATGAAATCAATTAATTATCCAAAAAAAAAATGTATATAGTAGATCTAATTCTGAGCAACTGTCTCTGCCGCTGCCTTTGCCTCCACTGCCATTGCCACCGCTGGACTGTTCTCTACAGGTTGAGGCGGCTCTTCGTTGTGCTGGGGTTGTGTTGGGATTTTTGCCTTAAATGCTAATTAGATTTGGATTAGGATTTTTTTAGAGATTTTTTTGATTGGTGGACAAGAATCCTAATAGGAAAGGGATTCTTGGAGTGTAAGTTTGTGTTAGTATAAATGCGTAGTTTATTAGAGATGACAGGCACCAGCGGTAGATCAGCTTTGAAATTTGAGATTGAGAAGTTTGATGGAACGAACAATTTTCAGATGTGGCAGAGTATGATAACTGATGTGTTAGTTCAACAAGAACTGGGAGATGCGTTTGAAATTGATAAGCCTGCAGCGCTGAATGAGAACAGGTGGAGAGAGATTCCACGAAAAGCAGTAAGTACAATTCGTTTATCTCTTGCTACTGAAATTAAGTATGATGTGTTATGTGAACACCCCAAAGGAGTTGATGGATAAGTTGGAGTCGATTTATATGTCAAAATCGATTACTAATATATGTTGTGTTTGAAGAGAGTATTATTTGGATTGAAGATGAAGGTAGGAACAAGTTTAATGGCACACTTAAACGAGTTCAATAGATTGGTTACTCAACTGGTAAGTGTGGATGAAGTAATGAAAGAGGTCGATAAAACAGTTTTATTTATTAATTTTATTACCAACAAGTATGATCCTGTGACTAGAGCTTTGATGGTTGGTTAAAAAACCTTGAGCTTGCAAAATGTGACTTTTGCAATTTTTGAATATGATAGATTGAAAGAAACTGGAAAGAAAGATGAAAGAGAATGGTGCTCTCATGGTGGAGCGTGGAATAACTGATGGAAGAGATAAGAATGATGCAAGATCAAATGGTGGATTCAATAAAAGAGGAAGATCAAGTTCGAGGCCAATGGTAGATATAAGTAACAAGGAGTGTTATTATTGTCATGAGATGGGGCGCATAAAACCCTACTGCAAGAAGTTAAAGGAAGATTTGGGGGATTTCATGAAATCTAAAGAAAAGAATAAGGGTGGTGTTAATGTTGCTGCTGCTGATACTGAGGAATATTCTGATGATGATGTTGTTTTGACAGTGCAAGAAGAAAGGAAGGACACTAGAGATATGTAAGTCTATGATTCTACTTGTTCTGAACATATATGCACAAAGAAAGAATGGTTTTCAAAGCTTGAGAAGTGTGATAAGCCTGTTTACATGGCTAATAATGGCGAAAAAAAAATTGAAAGCATTGGGAGTGTGAAACTTCGTTTGCATGATGGAAGTGTCAAGATGCTTTGGAATGTGAGGTATGTTCCAAACTTTACAAGGAATTTGATTTCGCTTGGAAAGTTGGATAGCATGGGTTATGGATATTCTTGCCGAGGTGGAGGCTCGAAAATCACCAAAGGTTCGATGATTGTGATGAAAGGGGTGAAGAATTTGTATGAGTTGATTGGAAGCACAATTAGAGGAGATGGATCGGTGTTCTCACATCAAATTGAGAAGAATGATGTGGATTTGCCAACAAAGAAGAAAATTACTTTTGTGGATTTGGTCAAAGGGTGGAGCAATTAACCTTTGATGAAGGAATTTGAGTCAAGGTGGAGATTGTTGGGATTTTTGCCTCAAATCCTAATTAGATTTGGATTAGGATTTCTTAGAGAGTTTTTGATTGGTGGACAAGAATCCTAATTATAGGAAAGAGATTCTTGGAGTTTAAGTTTGTGTTAGTATAAATAAGCAGTTTATGTTTAGGTTGTTAGTGTGTGAGATTGTGTGTGAGAGAAAAAGCTGAGATAACTTTATGTTGTTTTTAGAGAATCACCTACGATGTTGGGTTGATTAGATTGAGAGTTTGCTAGAGAGATTATTATGCTTGTTGATTGTAACTGATTGATTTGATAGTGGAGATTTGTGGTATAGGTAAAAAAAAATTGCTTTGTTGTTTTCCGCTTTAATTACTTGTTTGTTTAATTCTTGGGATATTCGAAGTTACAACATATTGCTGGAGGTTGATTCTGGCATATTGATGATGAAAGTTGCAGCAGTTCCAATTATAATTGTACTCTACACCGTTTCCAGCATTTTGATAATTGATATTTACATATCTCTCCTCACCACAATTGCATTTGATAATCAATGATCCATTTTGTATATGAATCTACAAATATGATAGTACAGAGACAATTTGGTTAATTATCAAAAAGTATATAGTATATCTCTCCTGCTCGTTGGCTTTAATTAAGATGGCTCCTAAGTTTTCAACTATACTAATCTACACCCTATAAATTCTTAATTTATATTCTCATAGAAATCCTGATATATTACTTTTAATATTAAAAAAAATTTAGTATATTAAAGTAAAAATTAAAACCAATGAAAATTAGTAAGGTAATAAAGTTCTTATCAACTTCCTCTCTTGGTTTGGTGACTGTGATAGGAGGGAGTAATCTATTAATTAGGTAGTTATCACATCTTCATACAACAAGAAATCACTCATATAGGGGCGTTTTAAAACGCCACTATATAAAATCGCGGCGTTTCGAACTTCGCCGCCAAAAGCGACGGCATCATAGCCATCGAGGATTTTGGTGGCGTTTTAACAGAGAAATGCCGCTATTTCAAATAGCGGCG
This sequence comes from Corchorus olitorius, assembly GCA_001974825.2. NCBI lineage: Eukaryota > Viridiplantae > Streptophyta > Magnoliopsida > Malvales > Malvaceae > Corchorus > Corchorus olitorius. The sequence continues at coordinate 8,350 of AWUE01023085.1, forward strand.
TTCCATTGGATATAACGTCGTTTCCACGAACGCCACGGAAATGTTTTTATCTCTTCGTCATTTTTTAATTTATAACTTTAGCGGCGTTTCTTTGTTCAGAAACGCCGCTCAAACGGATAAATCTTAATTTAATAATTTTCGGTTAAATTATATTTAGGGGCGTTTATTCACTATAAACACCCCTGATTTGTGGCGTTTCTATTCTGGAACGCCACAAATTTAGAGGCGTTTATTGGAGAAAAACGCCACTAAATTTGTAAATGTCGTTACATCGGTGAGGAAAATAATATATTCGTACATTATATTTACCGGCGTTTACGTGAACAAACGCCACTAATTCGTGGCGCTTATTAAAGAAAACGCCACAGATTAGTGGCGTTTTCTTCAAAGTACGCCACAAATTAGTGGCGTTTCCTTTCAAGAACGCCACAAATTAATGGTGTTTTCTTCAAAGAATGCCACAAATTAGTGGCGTTTACTTCAAAGAACGCCACTGATTTGTGGCGTTTTATTCAATAAACACCATGAATTTTCATCCTTTTTTTTTCTTAAAAACACAATTATTTTGGTTTTTTCTGCATTAATGACTTGAATTTTTTTGGGCCAGAATTTCGATTTTGCAGTAATAAACCATTGTAATGTTAAATGGCAGTAATTCGACAAATATAAAATATAAGAGACTAAAATTGCAACAATGTTTATAAGAACTCAACTAAATTAACAAAGGAATTAATTACATTACATCGAAATGGTGTCCACATTAGCATATATATATATATATATAGATATATAAATTGTTCCTAACATGATCTCACTTAAAAATCTCTATTGTTCCAGTTTTACATCAACCACAACCACAAATGAGTTAAAGGAAACAAAAGAATCAAACTATATCTAACTGTTTACCACAGCGTGATTGTGCACTGGAAATTGAAGTATGGACAAAAGGCTTACCGCGATCGCCATTGCCATAGCCACTGCCACTTGTAGTACCATTTTGAGTGCCCTACTAAAATATATAAGAGTTATAGCACCTAATTAGAAAAATAGGAGATTAAGACCTTTGCATACATTATATTTGTTCAACTATGAGAATCGAAGAACTCAAAGTTGCTCCAACAACAGAATCTGGGAACTTTTCAGAAACAACCCTCATGAGCTTATGCAGATGGGAGGCAATTACATCATTTTGAGCTTTTAAACGATCAATCTCATATCTTCTGTCTTCTTCAAGGAGAGCTAGCTGATAGGCATTTATTTTACTTAGTTTTCTATGCTTAATTTGTATAATTTTAATGCCTATCTTGTTTCATTTCTACCTAATTGCTTTGTTTTTGTCTTATAGGTACTTTTGAAGATGCTAATGTTGAAATAGGACAATTCAAGGTGATTTCGTGAAGAATTTGGAGAAGCTTTTCGGAACTTAGGATTTGGAAATAGAGTGGACAACATCCTAGACGTGATGAAATTGCAAAACAAGCAAAGAAGCAAAGGATGAAGTTTCTGATGCTCCCCGTGAGTGGGGAGGTACCCAGCCGAACCTGTCAAGCTCCTGGAAGCAAATAAATTTCCTGAGGCTACCCAGGCACAGGGAGGTCCCTTGCCGCGAACGGGGAGGTTCCTGACAGATTGCGATTTTTGGCAGAGTTTCCTATTTTCAATGGGCTTTTCTCCAGATTTGATCTTAAAATAAATCCCACGACTTATGGGCTATGTCAAGTCTAAAGTTAGCTATTTTCCTAGTCTTTTTAGGATTTCAAACTTATTTATTAATTATTTATTTATTTCCTAGTTATTTTAGGATTAGGTTTTAGCCCCTATATAAAGGGAGCCTTTGTACACAATTCTAGACACTCTTTCTCTTTTATTCTTCTCTCTTCTACTTTTCTTGTTCCTGGTCTTCATCAATTATGAGATAAGTTTTTCTCTCCAATTCCATGCTTAGACTTTTAGGTTGATTTGTGAGATTTATGTTCTTAACCTGATTATTTATCTTGCTATTTTATGATTTCAGATTTATTTTTATGTTTTTATGATTTCTAATTGATTTGGATGCGTACTTATTAATTAGGATTATAAATCTATTGCTAGTTGGAATTCTATACCGTTTGGTTAGGTTTCACATGGTAGCAACTAGTGAATGTGAGGGGTTATCGAAAGATAGCTGGAACTCACTAGGAAATTATGAATGCAAATTGAATGCTCGCCTATTTAGGGAGTGTTATTTGTGTAGGCTATAATTCACTATGCTTAATGCTGTTGAACCTTGAATTCTTTGTGCGTTTGCCATAGGGTTAGGACCTCAATTAGACTAGTTAATAGCGTTCGCTTTAATTAGTATTGTGGTGAATTCATGAGATTGATTAGCGTTTGATGTCAATCTACGCCTTCTATCTTGATGAATATGTTAATATCTTTTGTTGCAATGATCAGATCAACCTGAATAGTCGATGCTTTGGATTGGAGTATTTATTTATTTTGTTCCTTAATTTTATTATTTTCTTGTTTATTTATTTTTATTGTTACTTTAATTCAAAAACCCCAAAAATTGTTAGTCTCAGGATTAATTAGAGTAAAGTAGTTTACACAACTCTCTGTGGGATCGACCTGAACTTACCCTGTCTATAGGTTAGTTTAGTTATTTATGTTTGGTGGTAAACGACATCTATCAAATTTTGGCGCCGTTGCCGGGGTGTTGGTTTGTTTTACTACTTTATTTTCTTTTTGTGTTTTTGTTTTTGTGTTCTTTTTGTAACTTTGCAGGTTTAGGCATTAGGTCCTGCTATTCAAGTCACCCTTTCATTCGAGGCTTGAAGGATTATTGGAAAATTTTGGTTTTCTCGTTCCTTGAACTTAAATTCGATTCTCTTTATTATGGAGCAATTTTCTTATAATGGATTTTCTTACTATGAACTTTATTACAACCATTGTTCTTACAATTCAGGTTATGAAGATTATCCATCATACGAGCAACATGGAGATCAACAATTTCATAGTTCCTACTATGAGCCGTATGCAAGTTATCACCAATTGGAAGAACAACAAATTCCATTCTCACAACAAGTTCAAACTCCAAATTCAACCGTAATGGCTTTAGTAGAAAAGCTTGTTGAAAGTCAGTTGAAAACTGATGAGAATATGTTGAGACATGAGAAGAATATGTTGAGACATGAAGGAGAGCTCACAAACATTAAGAATCAAATGGGGGAGCTTGTTGCTTCCTTAGGAAGGATCGAAACTTACCTCAATGCCCTTGAGGAAGAAGAAAATGAAGCATGGGAATTGAACCAAGTTGAGCATGAAGCTGAAAAAGAAGAGAATTCAGAAAATCTAATTCAACCTCTGGAGAGGTCGAACTCGACCTTCGTAGAGGTCGAAACAACAACTTGTCCAGATGAACTTGGAGATAGAACTTCTTCAGCGGATCAACCTCAACCCTTCCCAGGCCGACTTTAAGTGGAAGTTCCGCATCCGAAGCCAATATGGTTGATAAATCTCCTCAAATTGAGATTTTAAGATGTGAGAATCAAGATTTCATAGGGATTGAGAAGTTTTTGGAGTTTGGGTGCTTCAATGGTGATTCTTATAACGAATGGGTGACAATGGAGCCATTCTTTAAGAATGATGATGCCTGCAAGTTTCGCAAAGTTGCCAAGATGCTGAGAATGCAAGATGATTCTAAAGTCAATTTCTTTCATTCGAAGAAGCTCTTGCATGAACCCACCACAGCAACAACAAAGGCATTGGCTTTACTAGCCATTCATGGAGTTCCTTTAAGCAAAATTGGCGACTTCTTTCCATATCTCTTTAATTTTATTTTATTCTTATATTTGCTTTTTGCTTTGAGGTGGAAAGATCCTCCTTGAAGAATAGAGAATGGAAAGGTCTAGCCAAAAACATTAAAGAAAGGCGCTTATGGGAGGCAACCCAATTTTTAGTTATTTTCTTTTTAATTTTTCTTAATTTTATTTGTTCTATTTTATTTCATGGTTGATAGGTTGAAAGAGCGGAAAAACCAGCCAAAGCGAGCACTGAGGCTTGACGCCTGCGGCAATGCCCCCTTGTCGTGCACGGGGTGGTCCTGGGCGGAAAAGAATATCTGAGGCTGCCTGCCCACAGGGAGGTCCCCCTTGACATGAGCGGGGAGCCCAGACCCTCCGATCTCATACAAAATTTCCGAGCAAACCTCGTTCATCGTGATTTATAGAACCCAAGCCAAGACATGCTTGTCAAAGATGCAATGGATTGAGGAGGATTGCACATTGTTTGGATGAGCTCGCCAAATCAATAAGCCTTTCTATTACTCTTTCTTGTTTCATTAAAATTGCTATTGACATGACTTGTTTTGTTTGAATTAGGATTGCATATAGTTATATTTTCTTAGTTTTTGATTTTCTCTTTTATTTTGCATATCATGTAGTGTAAATGATCTAGAGATTACTTTCTTTGATGCAAGTTTGATCTTTTGATGCAAAGCATGATTTGGATGAATGCATGAGCTCTAGTTGATTAAGGATGCTGTTTTAGTTGACTAATGTTCTATAAAATTCTTAATGTTTGTTTTGCATATACTTTGCTTATGTTGCTGCAATTGCATGAATGTTTAACCACCATATGTATGCATTGTTTCAATATGTGCATTTCCTTCATTGTTGTGATTTGACAATTCATTCTAAGCACACATTGAGGACAATGTGTAACTTAAGTGTGTGTGTGTGGGGGTGGGGGGGGGGGCGGTATCTATTAGTTTTGGATCCTAGAGTCAAGACATGGAGATCATTTTTCAAACTGTTTTGGATTAGTATTTGCATGAATGAAAAGCTTTTACAATGTTTTCAATAGTTATTTGAGTTTGTTCCAAAAGATTCTAGGTAAAGGCTTTTCTCTTTCAAAATTTAGCAAGTGATAAGTGATTTTTAGTATGAAAAATGGATTTTCGAGTGATTTTATTCCCTGAATTTGTATTCCATTCTATCTGAGTTAAAATAAGACCCCTTTAAGCTTCAAAGTGATTTACAAGAGTAAGTGTGGGGGGATGTATATTGAGTTGTATAGAGGAAAAGAGATACTTCTGATCTTACCATAGTTGTCACTCTGAAAAATGGAGTAATAAGGTAGAAAAAAAGAGGATAAGAGGCATGGTATAGAAGTGAGGAAGTATTGTCTCTCTAGAAAAAATAAGCACAAAAAACAGAAGCATGCAAACAAGTTCAAAAGTGCTATGCAATCATGCAAAAATAAAAAGGCACAAGTGGAGAATGTTATGGGTTAGTAGCCCCAAAAAAAATTAAAACTTGTTTTCACCCATGAGCTTATTTCATATCTTTGGTGGTTATTGTTTTGTCTCATTGATAGGATGGAAATACAAATTTTGGTTGAGTATGCACTTGAATTTTCATTGGTCTACGATGATGGAATGCTTATTTACTTGTTATTTCTAGATTGAGATTTGAAGATGCTTGGACATTGTTTGGAAACTTGTTTTGAATTGTTTGGATGAAATTGAGATTTACTTGACTGGCTTTGAACTTATTGTTTTTGCTACCTTTTATGTGTAAATCTTTTTCAAAACACTAGAAAGATCTCTCTAATGTCTATATCCTAAATGTTTGTGGGTGTCGTTCTAGTTAAGTAAACCCTCAGGAGACTATAACTCCTCCTTTAATGTCTTCGATTAAAGGTTTAAAGGCTTGCGTCACGTGCTAAGTGCCGCCGTACACTTACGAAAGTGGAATCAATACTTTCTTTAGTTTTAGTTTTAGTGTTTCATTTAGTTAGCTTGCTAAGGGACTAGCAAGACTTAAGTGTGGGGGAATTTGATAGGCATTTATTTTACTTAGTTTTCTATGCTTAATTTGTATAATTTTAATGCCTATCTTGTTTCATTTCTACCTAATTGCTTTGTTTTTGTCTTATAGATACTTTTGAAGATGCTAATGTTGAAATAGGACAATTCAAGGTGATTTCGTGAAGAATTTGGAGAAGCTTTTCGAAACTTAGGATTTGGAAATAAAGTGGACAACATTCTAGACGCGATGAAATTGCAAAACAAGCAAATAAGCAAAGGATGAAGTTTCTGATGCTCCCCGTGAGTGGGGAGGTACCCAGCCGAACCTGTCAAGCTCCTGGAAGCAAATAAATTTCCTGAGGCTACCCGAGCACGGGGAGGTCCCTTGCCGCGAACGGGGAGCTTCCTGACAGATTGCGATTTTTGGCAGATTTTCCTATTCTCAATGGGCTTTTCTCCAGATTTGATCTTAAAATAAATCCCACTACTTATGGGCTATGTCAAGTCTAAAGTTAGCTATTTTCCTAGTCTTTTTAGGATTTCAAATTTATTTATTTATTTCCTAATTATTTTAGGATTAGGTTTTAGCCCCTATATAAAGGGAGCCTTTGTACACAATTCTAGACACTCTTTCTCTTTTATTCTTCTCTCTTCTACTTTTCTTGTTCCTGGTCTTCATCAATTATGAGATAAGTTTTTCTCTCCAATTCCATGCTTAGACTTTTAGGTTGATTTCTGAAATTTATGTTCTTAACCTGATTATTTATCTTGGTATTTTATGATTTCAGATTTATTTTTATGTTTTTATGATTTCTAATCGATTTGGATGCATACTTATTAATTAGGATTATAAATCTATTACTAGTTGGAATTCTATACCGTTTGGTTAGGTTTCACATGGTAGCAACTAGTGAATGGGAGGGGTTATCGAAAGATAGCTGGAACTCACTAGGAAATTATGAATGCGAATTGAATGCTCGCCCGTTTGGGGAGTGTTATTTGTGTAGGCTATAATTCACTATGCTTAATGCTGTTGAACCTTGAATTCTTTGTGCGTTTGCCATAGGGTTAGGACCTCAATTAGGCTAGTTAATAGCGTTCGCTTTAATTAGTATTGTGGTGAATTCATGAGATTGATTAGCGTTTGTTGTCAATCTACGCCTTCTATCTTGATGAATATGTTAATATCTTTTGTTTCAATGATCAGATCAACCTGAATAGTCGATGCTTGGGATTGGAGTATTTATTTATCTTGTTGCTTAATTTTGTTATTTTCTTGTTTATTTATTTTTATTGTTACTTTAATTCAAAACCCCAAAAATTGTTAGTCTTAGGATTAATTAGAGTAAAGTAGTTTACACAACTCTCTGTGGGATCGACCTGAACTTACCCTGTCTATAGGTTAGTTTAGTTATTAATTTTTGGTGGTAAACGACACCCATCACTAGCTCATTTCTTCTCTCTTCTTTAAATCGAGCCAGCTCCTGTCGTCTATCTTCTTCAATGCGAGCTAGCTCTTGTCTTCTTTCTTCTTCAATTCTTGCAAGCTCTTGTTGCCTTTCTAATTCCCTTTGCTGCGCACAAATGCAAAAGATTACTTAAAAACCAGGAAAACAGCCCATTAATGGAGAGTTCAAGCGAGAAGATAGAAAAAGATATCACAAATACGCAACAATAACATTAAATTTCAAACCTGCATTTCTTTTCTTAGCTGCTGAACCTGTGATGAAGATCTTCCCTTTGAACCTGTGAAAAGACCAACACTGTCTTCGAAGAACGAAGATGGTGTCACTCCCTGACCCATGCCTCTGACTCGACAAGATCATATCAGGGTAAGCTGCCAATCTTTTTGAGTATCCCCGGGATTAATTAATTCATTAATCCTCTTAGCTACATTATTGATGGCTTCTGTCCAAAGATATGAACAAAATACATCCGAATTTCTACCATATGATTTATAAGTTTTCACCAATATCCTAAGGAATGACCTCAACTTGTTTCGCACATAGCCCTCCCATCACCCTACACAAACAAAAACATAACATATCCCTCCCATCACTGCACAAACAAAAACATAATTTAAACAATTCGACGCTGCTTTTATATTAAAAGAATAAATTTCAAAAACATAATCTAACCAATCGCACTCCCCCCTTATATTACAACAAAATTTCTTGTAGGTAAGTTTAGTGTGATCAAACTTGTAAATTACAATTGCGATATGTATCATGCAAAAATGTTAAGAAACTTGGGTTGTAAAATATATGTATTTCCATATATTTTTTCGAAATAAAAATGGTAGTTTACATGGAGAGTATATAGTCATTGAAATGTTGAACTTAATTATGGATATATGTAGAGCTGACAAAGATTATCCGAACTTGAACCATTTTTGTCCCATTCATCCAAATCCGACCCAATTTAGTCAATTACCTGATTTGCTCATACTAAACAATAGTAGCAGTAGAAGAGATCTCTAAGATTGAGCCTTCTCTTTGGGAGGGTGGTAGTTTAATTAAGCAGATTAGACATCTTAGTTCCTTATTTATTACTTGTAAGTTTATTCATGTAAATAGATTAACCAATAGGTTTGGACATGATCTAACTCGTGTTGTAAGTGATGTTGGATTGAATTGTGTTTGGAGTGGAGATTCTCTACCCGTTTGTAATACCGATTTATGATTAATATGAATATCTGATATCGTTTTTCTCAAAAAAAAAAAAACAATACTAGCAGTAGAATTGGCCTGAACTCAGCATACTAGTTAAGTTGATTATTATTTTACTATTTAAAATTTTTTATTTAGTATATCCGAGTTGTTAGTTCAACTGGTAGGTGTACCGTGGCTGGATCATAAGGTCCTAGGTTTAAGTCTCACGGAATGTGAGTTTAGTTTATTTGTGTATTTGGTAGGTAGATGATTTATTTATGGTAGTTTCTTAGTTTGAGTTGATTTCTCATTTAGATATTTGGGCATAGAGATTTATTCAGATTTGTAATGAGATTTCACATGTAGTCACTAAGATTTTTTATTTAGTTTAGTTAACAATTTTGACTACTATGTTTTACCCGTATTTAATTAAAAAGTAACTAAAGCTTGGTTTGGGATTGAGTTTGGAGATAAAAAAGTTACTTTTCACCTCAAACACAATGCCAAATAAGTCATGGTTTGTGTCAAAAGCTAATTTTTCACTGCAAAAGCCAAGCCAATCTCAAAAGCTAATCTTTAGATGTTTTTGCGTTTCAAAGGTGCTTTTAGACATTAAATGACTAAACTCTCTTAAATATTTTTTCTATTTCTATTTTAATTAGTACCCTTTTTAGACATTTTATCTCTCAACCACATTTTTCTACAACAATACCAAACATTAATTACATTTTTCAACCCCAATTTTAAAAAGTACTTTTCAAAAGCACTTCTTCAAAACCAAACTTTTTCAAAACTTAAATTCAATCCCAAACTAAGCCTAAGCGCAAGTTAATTACATTTCTTAAAAAAAGAAAGAAAGTCATAGTCCCCATTTCCCTT
>AWUE01023086.1:0-20592 GCA_001974825.2 Corchorus olitorius
ATACAACATATTTTAAATAAGAAAAAGATGAATTATATATATGTAGAGAATTCTTATTATCAATAAGAATAATATATTATAGCTAGTACATATCATATTTTATATTTACAATTATATTTATATAATTAATTAATATAATTTAATTCTTAAAATAATTATTAAAGAAATATTAGATGGGCTTTTGGACGGGTCTTGGTCTAAATATTTGATAAATGGGCCGGGCTTGGACAAAAATTTGAGGCCCGTTTTATAAATGGGCCGGGCTTGGGCAACACTAATGGCCTTAATCTTAAGGCTAGGCCCAGCCCGAACCCGGCCCGGCCCGGCCCATGAACAGGTCTAATCACATCACTTATGTATAGTTTTTCAGTATTTTCGGTCACTATTTTTCGTTACCTCACAACAATTGTGGACTCTACAATTTATATAAGTGTGTTTAGTGCAAACATAATAGGTGGAATAAGATAATATTTTGTGCATAAATATTGCTATAAATTTTGGCTATTGGATATATCTTACACTCAAAATTACCATTATTTTGACATTAGTTTCAGCAAATTATCTATACTATATATAAAAGTACGAATAAAAGGAAATTTTATGTTTTCCGATTGTACCCTTTTTTTTAAATATATTTCTAAATTATCATTATTAAATATTATTTTAATTATTATTAAAATAATAGAAATTTAGATTATTCTCATTAATTAGGATCCAACGTGGCCAATAAGGATGCCCCACATCATCTATAGCATCTGAATTTTTGTCCAAAACATTCTCCAAGTCAGTTTAGGAGAAGATCGATTCTGTCCAGAAATTTCAAGGGCAAAATCGTCCACCAAAACGGTAAAATTAGGTCTTGTGATAAACATAAAAGTTGTAGATCTCGGAATCCTCTTTCCAACAGTACCACATTTGCATTTTTATGATATCTGGATCAAAAGTTATGAATTTTCTTCCAAAACTGCTCTTGTGAAGTCCTCCTTTAAATATGATTTAACAATGTTGCATCAGGGCTAAATCATTACTGCATCATAATTACTGAGTGGACTAGTACTCCTTCTTTGGACTCCCATATTAACGAATTAGGCCTAAGAATATCAGATTTAGATTTCAAGACATCTGACTTGACAATTTGGATTTCATGGACTCAAACAAGCCTAATGGGTCGAAATGAGACAAAATCAATACTTTCTCCAAACCTATCTACACTATATATATAAAAGTACGAATAATGGAAAATTTTATATTTTCGGATTGTATCCTTTTTTGAAATATATTTCTAAATTGACATTATTAAAATTTATTATTTAAAAAAATTAATTATGAAATTTCAATTTAGACCGAATTATAAGTTTGTAAAATTGATTTTCATTGATGAACATGCAAATTTCTACGAATAATGGGAAACTTTATGTTTTCCGATTGTACCTTTTTTTTTCAAATATATTTCTAAATTGACATTATTAAAATTTAGTATAATTCTATTATTTAAAAATTAATTAAAATTTCAATTTAGACGGAATTATAAGTTTGTCAAATTGATTTTCGTTGATGAACATGCAAATTTCCTTTACTATTATTTTTTGAATTTAATATTTTACTTTTAATTTCAATTTTTCAAATGTCAATAAAAAGATTAAACTAACACTAACATGTACAATACTATTGTTAGTGAAGCTCCATCTCTTCGTTATATAATGTTTTGCCGCATTCACTTTATTCAATTGGAAATTGTTGATTTAGAAGAGTAGGTGATATATATTATGATTTTAATTTTCTTGTCTATGTGTGGTTATCAAAATTTCATAAGATGGTTATTATAATTTCATGAGGAGGTTATCAAAATTCCATAGTGTGGTTACCAAAATTTAATAGGATCATGTTATTAATTTTTCTTAGGAAGGTTATAGAAATTTTATAGTGTGGTTATCACAATCTTATAGAAAGGTTATCAAAGAAATTATCAAAATATCATAGCGAGGTTATAAGAATTTCATAGTGTGGTTAACAAAATTTTATGAGGTTACTAATATTTCATGGGAGGTTATCAAAATTTTATAGTGTGGTTATCCAAAATTTTTAGTGTCGGTATCAAAATTTCATACAAAGGTTATAAAAGTCTCAATTTCATAAGGAGTGCCAAAAATTTGATAGAAGGTTATCAAATCTCATAGAGTGATTATCGAAATTTCATAGAGATCGGATTATCAAAATTTATAGGAAGATTATCAAAATTTCAAAGCGAGGTTATCAAAATTACTTAATGTGATTATCAAAATTTCATAGAGGGGTCAACAAAATTTTATAGGGAGGTTATCAAAATTTCATAAAGAGGTTATCAAATTTTCAAAATGTGATTACCAAAATTTTATAGTGGTATTTCTGAGGAGGTTATCAATATTTCCTAGTATGGTTACCAAATTAGGAAGGTTATTAAACTTTTATTATGAAGTAATCAAAATATAAGGAAGAATATCAAAATTTCATATGAAGATTATTAAAATTTCATAGTTTAGTTTTCAAAATTTCATAAGAGGGTTATCAAAATTTCATAGTATGCAGATCAAAATTTCGTAGGAAGATTAACAAAATTTCATAATTAGGTCATCAAAAAATCATAGGGAGGTTATCAAAATTTGTAGTTATCAAGATTTCATAAGGAGGTTGTCAAAATTTTATAAGAGATTTAACAAAATTTTATAGGAAGGTTTATCAAAATTTCATAGCGAGGTTATCACAATTTCATAGTGTGATTATCAAAATTTCAGAGTGTGATTACTAACAATTCATATGAAGGTTTTTAAATTTTCATAACGTGGTAATCAATATATCATATGGAGGTTATCAACGTCTTATAGTGTTGGTTATCAAAATTTCATTGGGAAGTTATCAAAATTTCATAATGAGGTCTTCAAAATTCCTTAGGGAGGTTAACAAAATTTCATAAGAAGGTTAAAAAAAATTTATAAAAAGGTTCTCGAAATTCCATAGTATCGTTATTAAAATATCATAGGAAGGTTATCAAAATTTCATAAGGAAGTCATAAAAATAGTGTAATTATCATAATTTAATAGGGAGGTTATCATAATTTCATATGAATATTTCATTTAAACACGTTGGGTCAAGTGCAACGCACGTGAAAATTAAAACTAGTAATGTAAAAATGCGAAAGTGTAGTTGGCTTAAGTTTGTAATTTAGTTAAAGGAATGGTAAGATAGTTGTGAGTTGTGACACATGCATGTGTACTTAATTAAAGGAATGGTAAGATAGTTGTGAGTTGTGACACATTTTGGAGGTGATAAATAAATAAATAAATAAGCAAAATAAGCAAATTGTCTATAGAAAAAAACATTTTGGAGGTGAAGCACAACTCTAGAAGTTCCAAAAGGAATAATAAGATAGTTGTTAGTTGTGACACATGACAGCAAATTTATGATGTGAAAGAAAAAAACTACATAAAGTATGTAGGATGAATTGAATTGATAAATAATTTTATTTTTTTAGGGAAAAGTAATAATAAATAAATTAATATAATATCAAAATAATCAAATTGCTCCACCCCAAAGTTCCTCGAGTCTTGAATGGACGAATACTTGGAGATTATATTTTTTCCTTGGTAGCCTCTTCGTTGTGGGATTTCATTGATCTTGTTGACTTCATCCTCGCTTAATGACCAATCAAATATCTCCAAGTTTTCATCCTTTCATTGTTGAAGCTCTTCACTATTATGCTCACCCCTTGTTCATATGCCCATCTTCGACATACCTGCAAATTTTGGAATATTACCAACATTAATTCCATGTAAATTGCAGAACAATTTAAAACATATTATAAAAAAAATAATTAAGAGAAGTGAAAATACTGTAAAACTGGTCTAAAGATCTGATGCCATTCATTTGGGTATTATTCACTTTGGTTTCATGGTCATTTTAACTCATATTTCAATAATTTACACTAAATAATTGTTGGACTGATTATTCACTAACCAGGCCATGTGTTAATTGGGTCTCTAATCAGGTGTCCATTCAAAAGTCCAGCTGTTGGTTTGGATTATCAAACTCTCTCTTCCTTTCTTCATGACTCTTTCCTTTCTCTTTCTTCTCTCTCTTTCTCTTCTCATCCTTTGTTTCGGTCAGGATCCATCGATCACCTTCCTTCAACTCTTTTTATCATTTTTTTGGGTTTCCATTTCTGTTTTGATTTATTAGCCACCGATGGATAGGGCAATATGAAGCTTATCTGTGGGATAAGAATTGCTGGAATAAGTTTCAGAATGAAGGAAGACAAGGTCTGTTGTTCATGATTTTACTACTAATAATATTCTTAATTTCTTTTTCTATATATTTAATTTGATTCTAATAATGGTTTAATTTTCATGTTCTTTGGTTATGCTAAGTTGTTTTTCCCTTTTTTTAAAAAAGATAATTCATATATTGAATGGTTTACATGTCCAAGGAGAAAGGACATAGAGGATAGCTGGAAGAGATGTCAGGGTCGGTCGCCGGAACGGAACAAAAGGATTTCCAATCCGGTGCATTATTTTAGCTTCGGGTTTGCCAAATTTCTCTTCTCTTCTCCTCTATTAATGCAGCTAGGAAAGTGAGAAATGCCAATCCAAACTCAGGTATTTATGTTGGGCTTTCCTTACTTTCAAGGTTCAAAGCTCATATTTTCAATACAACTCACCTTTTGTTCATTTTTTTCAGGAAAGCAATATGGCAACCACTTCAAGCAGAAGGGTTAGACTTTATTTATTCATGTTTTTTTCACTGAGAATTTTTCTTTTCCTATCCTGGGACTTACGTTGTTTACTGCAAAGTCATGTGCTGATATGTTATTAATTAGAGAACAAAATGATAACAGCTTGCATTAATAAATGTTGTCAACTTACTTTGAACTGTTCCATGAACTTGATTCCTCCTTTTTTAAAACCTTCGAGCTAGATGTTTTTTAGGGTAATGTTTTGTGTTTGATATATATATAATATATAATCAATAATGAATAGATAGAGTGCTTATTCATCACAATCTTCGGGAGGTGTCTAATTAGAAAATGAGATTTTAGAAGAAATCATTTAAATGTTCATGTGTTATTCTTTTTGGAAGTTGCAGCGGTGGCTTATTGGCTCTGTATGTTTCATTTGGTAATTACTATTTTGTAGTTGTGTTATATGATTGGTGATTGTACATATTCCACTCTTTTAGATTGATATTGCCCATGGACTAGGGAACTGATCTTTTTTCTTTTTGTAATCTTTAAAGAAAGCTGTTTTTTAATTTACTTTAATGTTTGAGTCATGGCCTCATGGCCTGGATTGTTCATGATAACAGGGGTTTGGCTGGAATTGATGAGTTTTGGATGGATCATTAGGTAAGTTGCTAAAACATTAGGAAGTATGTTTAAGGAGATCAAAGGTATGATGACTTTACTCAATGTTTGTAGAGGCTTACACTCCACAAATCCATCCCAGTTTGAGCTATGAAATTGAACATCAGTCATTTGATAAAGTTGCATTGCTTAGTCACAATTCTAAAGGCAATTTTAGGTTTTTTTTTTTTAAAAAAAAATTTACCCCTAAACTTTTCTCCTAGATGGTGATCCTGAACATGTACATTCAGCTGAAAATGTTTATATTTAATTTTGTCATATAAGCCATTCTCTCTCTTTCTCTCTCTCTCTCTCTCTTTTTCTGCAACTGATGACAACGACATCACCTTTTTTTTTTGAATACTGAAAAGTATAATGTTTTGTGATTTTTTTGGTTTTGATATCAAAAGAAGAAGAAGAAAATGAATCAACTTATGTGATTCATTTCCTAATACATAATTTCATTATCAATTTGAAAGGTAACCATAAAAGCTTAGTTTTATTGGGTGCACAACTGTGCATCTTATAATTTCCAAAGGTTTAGTTAATTCTTAATACAATTTCACAAGGTTGTTTTTCGACTGAATGGTTCCTTATATTTCTTACTTGCTATGACAGATTTGAAGAAGGTGGTTAGGAGATATAACAAAATACTTTTGAAGAAAACATACAGATACCAACTGGTCCTATTCCTTTTCCAGCCCATGAAAATGGGCCTCAAAGAGGTTAGATTAGTCTAATGCCTTAGATTATTAAGAATGGTGCAATCTAAAATCAAGTATGCCTTAAGTTTTTGAGATGAAAAGCCCATAAAAGAAGGAAAAAGTACAAAGATGTGTCTGCAGCTGCTCGAGAAGCTTTTGAATCAGCAGCTTATGTAGCAATAGCTGCAAGAGCAGCTGTTGAACTCTCAAGGATTGAATCCCAAGACTTTGGTTTAGATAATGAAAATGGTTGATGTTTTTAAATCAAGCAATGGTATTTTTTGTGTTCTTTACCTGGACTAAATTGGTATCTTTACTCTGGATGGTATTTAACTTTTATGATCAACTCTGAAACTTTTTGTTCTTTTGTCATATGAAATACACTATATTTATAGCACATTTGAAAAAGCAGCTCACAAGTTCATGATGCGCTTAGTATAGTTTTGGTCATTGATTACAAGTGATCGGGAGAAGAGATTGAGAAATGTTTGTTCTTATCCTCAATGATGGATGCTGGCAGAGTGGTAACATTCAATGCAACTTTTAGTATAGCTTTGGTCAGGAAACCCTTAGCCTTTCCTTATTTCCTATTTTGTTGTTAATTAAGCACAACAAACTTTTAGTTTAGCCTTTCCTTATCAAGTTGTATGTTACTTAAGTTTCTTTAACAAAGTTCTGCTAAATTTTTAGCATTCATGTTATATATTATTGTTTCCTCTATTACTGCAGCAGCAGTTTAGAAACAGATGTTAGTGAACAATTTGTTTGACTTTAATCCAAATTATTGCTCAAATACTTTTGCTACATTCAAATGCAAGGATTATTCCAAATTTAATATTGCTCAAATACTTTTGCCTTTTGATATCATCTCTGTGATAAACCACAAAAAGTTTCAAAATACGCGCAGCGAAGCACGCGGGGAAAGATCTAGTACTTAATAATCAACAAAAATATAACCCGAGCCACGGTTTTGCCTTTTGCCTTGGCAATTTCCTTCAACACTTCACTCCATAACTCTGTCGCTACCCCAACTGGTTCCTCTACCTCCCAATGGAGAGTATGCTGTCAAAAGGATCCCATTTGCATTCCAAAACTCCCTTAGTTTCTTTTGTTGCCATACTGGGTTCATTTCCACCTTTCAAAATATTATTGAAGCAACATCTTTAGATTATTTATTTCAAAGTTTCATGACATAGCGGAACGTGTTTAACAACTCAGAGAAAACTCAGAGCATATAAATTTGATAAAATTATTGAATTGATTGATTAACCTCAAATTTAGGGTTGACAACCTTTAGATAGTCTCAGGAAATAACGAAAATCAAATAAAAATAAAGAAAGCCCAAAAACAGTCCAAACGGGCCAAAATAACAAAAGCGATAAAACTTAAAACTCACAACTGAAAACCGTAACGACCTTTTTAGGCCCTTAATGAAGGCTTGAACCATTGTTCTGTTTACTATGTCGTAGTCGACTCGAAATCCTTTCCGAAAAGGTATTATAATAGTCAAACCGACTTACCATTTGAAAGTTATGGCTTGTTTAAGTTGGCCTATCAGCAGAAACTTCAAGTCCAAGATCCAAAACGTTACACGCCCTTTCCAACGGACTTCTGACGGTTCATACGATCCATAAATGATATGTCTAGCTCATCCGCATCATTTCAAAACAAATTTATATTGAAGCCTAAGTTTGTGTTAGATTATAACCCGATTAACAGGGAGGAATCTTAGCCTAAGTTTTGTGAGGCTAAACCTCTGACAATCTTCCATGGCTGCCCAAACCACAACAAAATCCATGGTGATCTTTCTCATCCCTTAAGTATCCTTCCACACCTTTTTTGAAGCTCAATGATCCATGAATAAGATAGAGATCAAGCTAGTCCAACTTGAGATTTCTGTAGGTCACAAAAACACAAATTTGCTTACTGCAGCCTAAACGAAAAAAGAAAATAAAAATAAAAACAAAAACAAAAACTTAATTATAATGAGGAATTAATGCAGCAAATTAATGGTTTCTTACTCTAAGCTTCTTCGAAGAGCAGGAAGAACAAGACCGCCATGGGCATCGCTGCACCATAAGTTGGAAGTGATGAAGAGTTCTTCTCGAGATTTGATTAAGCCAACCGAAATTGCTTGGACGATTGCTTCACCCAATGGCTGCTCTGTTTTATAAATAAAAGCAGTATCGAAGTGCCTATTATTGGAGGGAATGAGGATTTCAAATCCTAACTGATGGATAAGAAATAATCTAGCCTAGCTAACTAAATTTGAATTGTAAATTTAATTCTCACATGTATATTTTGTATACTTAGCCTATCACTTATTAACCTTGTATTTATACTCTGTAATCACACAATATAGATTAAGCCTTTTCTCTAAAAATATTCTTCTTCTC
This sequence comes from Corchorus olitorius, assembly GCA_001974825.2. Classification (NCBI taxonomy): domain Eukaryota; kingdom Viridiplantae; phylum Streptophyta; class Magnoliopsida; order Malvales; family Malvaceae; genus Corchorus; species Corchorus olitorius. The sequence goes on from AWUE01023086.1 coordinate 8,472, forward strand.
TACTTTCATTATGGTATCAAGAGCTTGTTCTCCAACGATTTAGTCTGTTCCTGGTTTCTTTTTCCTACCCTCCATCCCCATTTCATATTTCTTTAATCTCTTTGCTTCCACCATGTCTCCTTCTGCGGCCTCGCAACCCATTGGTACACTCGTATCCAGTCAGAATCTCCCACTTTTCACCATTAATGCTGCTGCTTATCTCCCTATTAAGCTGACAGCAGCCAACTTCCCTTCTTGGAGGATCCAATTTCAGTCACGCCTAATCGGTTTCGGTTTGCTTGGTTATATTGATGGCACACATAAGACTCCATCAAAGCAAATTCAAAAGCAGGCACCACTGAAATGGTCTATAATCCTGCATATGAGCATTGGCTCAGAGAAGATCGATTACTACTTCATGGCATGATAGCCTCTTCCACTGAGAGTGTTGTCTCTCACATTGCATATGCAGCTTCCTCCTCTGATGCATGGGAAAAACTTATCAAACTCTTTGCAGACAAGTCACGCTCCAGGATGATGTCACTGCGTGAGAAATTAACTGCTCCTAAGGTTAGCAGGACTATTTCTGAGTTCTTTCAAAATCTCAAAAGCACAGCTGATGAATTAGCCCTCATTGACACTGTGTGAAAAATTAACTGCTCCTTAGGGTAGCAGGACTATTTTTGAGTTCTTTCAAAATCTCAGAAGCATAGCTGATGAATTAGCCCTCATTGACACTATGATCCCAAAAGATGAATTAGTCATTCATGCTCTAAATGGTGCTGGTCTTGAGTTCAAGGATTGCTGGACAAATTTGTTGATTATGAGCAAGTGTACAAAAAACAAGAGCAAAGTGCCTCTGATCTATCCATTTCAACTGCTCATTATGAAAACAAAAACTATAATAGGTCTAAGTTGAATCAAGGTCGAGGTAATTTTTCCAAATACAACGCTTCCCATTCTGGTTTTCAGAACCAACAGTTTTATAATCATGGCAGAAGAATAGTTTACCAAATCTGTGAAAAGCCAGGACATTCTGCTAAGACTTGCTATTGGATTCGACCAAAGACATTAGCTCCTACTGCTCATCTGAGTTCCACTAATCCAGCTGCTGGATGGATTGTGGATTCTGGTGCTAATCACCATGTTACCAACAAGGTTTAAAACCTTCATTTTGCTCAAGAACATGATGGTCCGGATGATCTTCTAATTGGTGATGGCACAAGTCTTTCTATATCCCATATAGTTTCTACTTCTATAAGCTCACATTCACATTCATTGTCTCTTAACAATGTTCTTTGTGTACCTAAAACCCAAGCAAACTTAATTTCTGTTTCCAAACTAACTGAGACTAATCCTATTTCTGTTGAATTTTTCTCTAAAAATTTCTTGGTGAAGGATCTGCACACAAGGAAACCAGTAGCTCAAGGCCTGAATAGAGGAGGGCTCTACTACTTCTCCAATGAACCACCAATAATTGAACCACCTGCTTTTTAGCACTGCTGGGAACCAAAACTGATATTGCAACCTGGCACCAGAGGCTTGGTCATCCAAACTTTTTTGCTTTGCAATCTGTTATGAAGTCGTTTTCTTTACCTTGTTTATCAAAGAAAAACTTTGCCTCATGTGATGCATGTCTCTGTAATAAAAGTCATCGTTTGCCTTTCTCCACTTCAAGCATTGTTAGTAGAGGTCCATTAGATGTTATTTACACAGATGTCTGGGACCTGCTAGAATTATTTCTGATAAAGGCTTTAGATACTATGTTGCATTTGTTGATGTCTATACCAGATACACATGGTTTTACCCAATCAAATTTAAGTCTGATGTCTTTTAACTATTACAAAAGTTCAAGAACCTGGTTGAAAACTACTTCAAAACTAGAATTGTCACTGTCTATTCAGATTGTGGAGGTGAGTTTGAAAAACTGAAAGACTTCTTTTCCAACTTAGGAATATAGCATCTTCAAACACCACCTCACACTCCCCAACACAATGCAATAGTTGAAAGAAGACATCATTCTATTTGGTTGCAAATAAGCCCTTTTTGTAATCAATTCCAAATTTAATTCCTGTTTGACCTAGTCTTTATGGTTTTAATCGAAACCATTGGATTAAGTTTATTTTTGGAATCAAGTTATTGTTGGTTTGCAAAGAAATAACCACTTAATTGAAATTGACTTGGTAAAAATCCAATACCTCCAGATAAAAATTAACAATTCAAAATGACTTGAAAACTAAAGTTCGAAATAAAAGTTTGGCAAACGATAAATTGTCATCTTAAACTAAAAGCTACTCTTCCATATTTTCCTTAGGAGACTTTGGTAGAGGAAACGTCTCAGGGAGTTGTGCTTTAATCAACTCAAATTCCCTACTCATCGCATCAAGAGTAGCTTCAAGAAAGTCTCGATTGACCACAACCTCAGAGAACTCGTCTTTATGTGAAATTAGAATTGTAGCTTCATCAAGGACTTGATTACACCTGTTAAGGGACGATGCTTCTTTCTTCTTAGTGATTCTGGCAAGTTGTTTCTGCAACACTCTCACCTTTGCCATATAGTCATCAATTTCAGCTTGAATAGCTAATTGTTCTTGAGATGGTAACATGGAAACTCTCATAAGAGAAGAGTGGAGTCTAAAGTGGACTGTTGACCACGATACTTCTCCTTCCTCTCATTTGATTGATTGAAATCACTTTAGCTTGTTTATATCTATCTACAAAAGATTCGAACAACCTAGGAAAATTGCGCCAATATTGAGCTTCTGAATCGTCAATTGAAGGGCAAAGCGACCATGTTCTAGCACTAGCATAAATGGCATTGCGTTGAGCTAACCCTACAGCAGCCACCATGTTATTTGAAAAGTGTTGAAGGTCGTCAAAAGCTTTTTTCAGCTCAGCTTCAGTTGGAATTTCCTTACTTTCGTAAGGATATCCGCATCTGACGACAATGCATTGGCAATGAACGATTCCAGGAAATTGCATTTCCTAATCAGAGAAAAGTCATCCTGAAATAAGAAAGGCCATTACGATCATTCTATATCAGAAGATGTTTGGAAATTCTGAAATTAAAAGAGTTCAATACCCATCCAGTTGGAAGATTTAATTTGACAGCTTCTACAGTTGAGATATTTGCCTTACTATCAACTAGAGGGGCCGAATTCACATCAATGGAGATGATTGCCGGGTTTCCCACGACTTCATTATTCTTTTCAACCTAAAAGCTTATCAGAAATCATTGAAAGTCAGCAAAAATAGGCCAAAAGCATCAATCGGAGAAAGTCGAATTAATCCCTGGGATTAGAAGGGCTTTTGCGTTTTGGCCTAAGTTTTACTTGATTAATCAAAATTGAATTCTTCAGTATAGGCATTGTTAAAGCATGGTGATTTGGTACAGGATGAGTAATTGTCGTGCCCCAAGGTGAGCCATTAGAGTTGCATGCCGTAGGATTTACTGAAGAATCAAGGATCAACTCTCTTCCCAATTGTCAAATGAAGATGATGTTAGGTTGAAATGGTTGAAACAAGGAATGATTGTGGAAATTTAAATGTTCTTACTCCTCCAAAGTCATTTGAGAAGTGAACATCATCTACATCTTTCCATGTACTGGCCGCGGCACCATTCGATTGATTGCTGGCCAACAACTCAGTTATTTCATTCACATCATCATCATTGAGGAAAATGGATGGAGAAAACCCTGGTGATATCGTCACTTGTGATGAACTCTGGGCAATCTCACCATTCGTCGTAATAACATGCTCAGGGGAGTAATTGGGAGAATAGTTTGGAGAGTCGGCATCAGTAGAATCCACTTTTGCCGCCTGGGATACTGAAGTCTCGATAATAGGTTTAATTACCTACAATAAGGGCAGCAATGTTAGTGAATTTGATAAGTATAATGCTTAATAAACTATGAAGGAAAAGTTCGAAGATTACCTGCAAGGAGCATTAACCAAGACATCGAGCTCAATTAGCCTCGAAGACAACTCATTCGATGGGTCATGCGACTTTTGCTTCTTCGAGCATGAATCTACGCGTTTTGCACCATCAACGAATATGGCACGTTTCTGAGCCATTTTCTTTGGCACATGATCGTTCTTTAATCTGTATGATTCTCTTCTCGAGACAGTAAAAACGTCATCAGGAGGAAAGCAAAGTCGTGTGAAAATCTTAAGAAGGCTGTCACCACTGACTTTAGCCCATACACCTGACCACCATGTGATGAAGTTGGGAGAAACGTCAATGTCAAAAGAAGGAATTATAAATTTTGCTTTTTGACGTTCTCGCTGATTGTTGCATGATATCTTTCGAAAAATAACTTGTCACATTGAGTGTTCCTCTGATGGCAACACCTATTTTTCAAAAAAATGAGGTGGTATAGGGACATGTTGATCGAAGCCCAATTGTCTATAGAATAAAGGAGGACAATAAGTTTCAAATCCAGGCCGAATTTTCTTATCTATGCTGAATCCAATAGGGAGATCTATCGACAAGCAAAAATTCTTCCAAGCTTGTTTGGTTTGTTCTGAGCTATCTTTAGAAGGTTGTTCTATGAACCAACTAGGCCCATAAGAACGATCTGCATAGATGAAGAAAGGTTGTTCTTTCAACTCCCACAAATGCTGAAAAATGACGAGCACGTTGTTATTCGAGTGAATTAGGTCATGGTAAAGCTCGTCGTAACAAAGAGTGTTTGACGTAGGTGCATGACGTGGAGGAGATAATGAAGGAAAATACATCCATGCCCAAAGCTGCAAGATCCACAATGGCCTATGAGGGACGCCAGCGACATCTTGGGTAAAGTTGTACAGCATGCCTAGGACATATTGACCAAGCGCAAGTCATCTCCCAGAGGCCATCAGCTTGGCAAGAAGAATGTATTCCATAGTGCAGGCACGTGATGAAGTTCCAACAATGAACTTGCAAATCATACATAACATATAAGCAGTAAGTTCTTTCTTTTCGAGAGGAGTGCCGTCAAATTTGGCATGGTCAGTAGTGAACTTGGAAAAAAGAGGCCTTTCAGACACAATAATATGGTAAAGAGGGTCGTCTTCAGCACTTAGAGAAGAAACACACGACTCCTTCACCATCAGCAGGGAGTCCAGTAATTGCTGCAATGTCGAGGAAGGTACCAGACATTGGACCACATGGGAAATGAAAGTAGTTCCAACATCTGTTCCAAAAAGCGCTAAGTGCGCCAAGTAGGGCCTCGTCGTATGAAAATTCACGCTTCGTTAACAAAATGAAAGCAAGTAGGTTTTGTTGACGAAGTACATCTTCATGATGTTTGGCCACCTTGTCAACCCAGTGGCCCCATTCCGGGAATTATGATGGCTATGACAAAGATTTTCCTACCCATCGCTGAAGACTATAAGTCTTATCCTAAAAAGGCAGTGTCGCGTGCAATGGATAGTGATGGTCGAACTTGGCAGGTGGTAATGCAGTGAAGAAGGGGGTAATGACGTCATTGGTAAATTCAATGTCGTTTTTGGAGTCTTTGACAAGTTGCTTTAGTGCATCCAAAGTCTCAGCTTTGTCAGATTCAACTACTACACCATTCACTGCAAGAAAACAAAATAGTCTAAAAAGCATGCAGGTCATGCTTGATTATTTTTGTTTGCTTCAAGTTAATTATTTTGGCAATTATTTTACATAATAAGCCGAAATTAATTAATTTTTATTAAAAATTTTCCAAATTTTGGCCTAAATTGCGAATAGGCCGAAACATGCATGGAAAACCCTAAGGATTAAACTGAAAGATGCCGCCCTAATTTTCCTACATGCAATTAGGGTTTGCGGCATTAGGGTTTTTCATGATCATAAAATTTTGATCATAATTCCATGATTTCATGAATTGATCTAATTTGGTACAATTTGGTACAATTTTTGGCAAAATCTAGGGTTTATGCCGAAAATTATGAGCAATTTGGACTATACCTAGGCCGAATTGTTTCAAAACAATATCATGAGCATGCCGACATGCTCAAACCCTATTCATCATCAATTCGACATGCTTGCATGGTAAATCTAAGGTTTGCCGCATATATGCCATAAAATTGCTTGAATAAATATCAAATTGAGAAATTTGAAGCTTATACCTTGTGGAGATGTCGAATTGGGTATTACAAGGTTGATTTTAAGCTAATTGGAGCATGGCAGCTGCTGGCCGAAATTGATGAATTTCCTCTTACTTTGGTCGACAATTTGGACACATCAAGTGAGGGAGAGCTTCGACTATGGTTGCTTGATGATGGTGCATGTCGATTTGAATTGTTTTGGCCACAAAGGTTGCTGTTTTGGGGCGCCATTGCAGCTTCAAACTTGCTGCAATTTTCGAAGTTGGCTAGGGCAAAGAGGGATGTCGACGATGATAGACTATAGGGAGCTCAAATTTCGGCCTTAACTATTTATAATCAAGCCCAAATCCATTTCATTAATGAATTAGGCTTGAGGGGGTATTGTTTATACCTAAATTTACACTTGAGGGTAAATATGTCCTTGATAATGTTAGAACAAGATGAGTGGCTCAGATTTAATCTAAAATCCTAAGCTTAGTCGGATTTGATGCCACCATAATCATAAGTCAAGTAGGAAAAGGATTTATTTTCCTATTTTTCCTAATATTGGGCCGAATTTTAGGAGTAATTATTGAATAATAATAATTATGAATAATTATTAGTAGCTCAATAATAATGGTCAGAAAAGAATTAAAGTTATCTCACATGATTTTTAAGTTCAACGAAGATTTAATTTTTATGTGACGACCATTCCTAATTATATGTAAAATACATGATGCCATGACTAATTTTAGATATTGTAGACACCCTTTTTGTCTGGTATCCTTTAGATCAAATCACTTTGCTTCTCATTTTGGTCATTTTTCATGTCCAGGGGCATTTTGGTCATTTTTCATGTCCAGGGGTATTTTGGTCATTCTACAGGTCCAGGGGCATTTTGGTCATTCTTTCAGGACCAGGGGGCATTGTGGTCATTATTCATGTCCAGGGGTATTTTGGTCATTTGCACGTCCGGGGACATTTTAGTCATTTCATGCACATTTTTATGTAGATTAGCCAATTAAAAAGTCAAAATCTAAAGATAGACACCTTTGGGCGGTTTAGTGCATTTTAAGGTTTAGCTTCATTTAGTGGTATTGCCTTTTAATTCTTAAGTTAATTCTAAATTAGTAGTAATTAGCAAAAAGAAAGTCAATATGCTTTTGTTAGTTGCATTTTACATATTTAGTATAGTCCATCTTTAAGGTCACATTGGCATATTCCTTATAGGTTCCAATTAGTAGTTTGGTTAAGCCTCATGCATTATTTTGGTTTTTTTTTTTTTTTGCATTGCATACAATATATTTGATTGCATTCAAAAGATACAAAAATTTAAATAAAAGGAAGTGAAAAAAAAAAGGGTTTCTTGTCTTCATTATATATCCATTTGCTAAAGTTTACATATATTACAAGTAGAATAAGGGTCTTCATTTTTACATTGGTGTCTTTTCTTTTTTTTACATGTACAGGGAGGTGTCTTGCATTGCTTGAAGCTCTATTTTCCTTGCTCCTGCTTTCTTTTTTCTCTCAACAAGTTGGATATGATGCACTTTAAGTTCTTATCTCCAAAAACAGGGATCACCTGCAAGATCAAACATAAAGAACAAAAAAGAAATGTCAAGTGTGCCCCATGACCCAAAGGCCTGTGCACTATTGATTAATGCACACACCAAAGGAGCAAAAGCATACGCGCTTGGGGAAGAGTTACTGTTGGCCAAGGTGAACACAAGGTCTGAGATCTAGTCTCAGCCTTGAAATGTCAACAAGGCCATGGAGGCAAGAGCAAGTGTTAGTAATGAACACCAAAAAATGCACAAAAGAACAAGATATACATCAAGAGCAATGAAACAGTTCCAATTCTTGTTGTCAGCATAGTCATTTCTCACATTCATGGAACATGCACATTTGTTTTCAAATCATCAGTCACATACAACAGTTTAGACAACAACTTCTCACACACACCACAATGGAAGCATAAAGGCTGTGTGAATACAGTGAGCTCTAATGTTGATGGAGATGTTTTAGTCTCTGGCTCTGATGACAAACAAGTTATACTCTGGGACTGGGGGACTGAGTATGCAAGGCTTTCTTTTCAGTTGGGGCCATCCAATTAATAATAGTAGGAGGTATCCCCGGCAGTATTTGCAAACATAAGTGGGATACCTCTACATAGTTTGGCCAACTTATAAATCACAAGCCAAGACCTATCCCAGGAGGATCAAATGTATCTGAAGAGATTGACATAGATAGAGAGAATATTGCATCATTGGCATAAGTTCTTTATACAGCAATAGGACTTCCAAGAAGAACCGCATTCTAAGGCCAGGACATTCTAAGGTCAGGACTATCATTGAAGTGGATTATGAAGTGACCGCGGTGAAGGTAGAAAGCTATGTTCAATAGACATGTGCTATAGTTGTGTTCTAACCTGCTATGGTCCTCTTTAGTCAGACATACTCCTTAAGGAGGCAATACAAATAATGCAGATAAAAGGTTCAATATGTTTTTGAAGAGCTGGTAATTTCAGGACAAGTTTATATGCCAAATCAAATTCACAGCAGAATTCTTAGTCCAATGCACAGTAAAAGGTTCAAACATTCATTAAAGAGATGAATTCAGAAAAAATACCTAAACCTAGCACATTTAAGTACAAATCCTGCAGCTAATTACCAAGATAAAATAAAAGTTACCTGTTATAGATACACACACTGGAGAAAGAATGGTAACTTTCTTTTCGTTGGGTGTCCAAGGTTGAGATGCCAGCTCAACAACCCTTGATCTTATCCTGCAAAAGAGACAAAATTGGTTAGAGGAAGGGGATGAGGATGAAAAGAATTGGCTGTCTCCACAAAAGAAGGCCCTAGAACCTTCCTACACAGCTATGTACAGCTATCCTGGGATTCCCATCGCACTCTGGATACACTGAACCAGATCCTCACCAAAAAATGCTCTCTCACAAAACAACTGACCACCCTCACTGATTACCCCTCTCATATCCATCTCTGACGTTCTTCCCAACCACGATATACACAGACCTCATTTTTGCACTCACAAAAGAAGAAAACAGAAAAATCTCTCTCAAAAAAAAGAAAACTTTCTGATTTACCGGTAACCCCATCTACTTTCTGTTCCCTTCTACCCCATTGAAAGAAATTTCTTGAAGAAATACCTTGATTGGAAAATTAGGGTTCATGAACATGAAATTGGGAATTTTCGGTTTGAGCCATATTACCTGGAATTGAACCGAGGAATTGGACGAGGGAAAGGAACGGAGCAAAACCCCAGAGTTTGGAGCCATCCCGCCGGTAAAACCTCCATGGTTTGAGCTTTGAAGATTCGAACCATCAACGAGACTCGAAAAGGCTGAAACTTTTGGTGCATCGGAAGGGGAAGCAGACTTGGATCAAGGAAATTGGGGAGAAAATCGCTGGAGGTTGCTGGATTTGCAGATGATGATGAAGGCAAGACAAGTTTGATTCGCGGGGAAAAGGAAGGAGGGGTCGAGCTCGAGAAGAAGAAGAGGGCTTGGCTGTTTTGAAGAGAGATTCAGACGAAACGGCGCCGTTTTGGTGAAGGTAACTCTTTCCCCTTTTCAATTTAGTCCATCTTTTTATGAGATTAGTGCAATTTTGAGCCTGCTAGATGCAATCCTAATTAATTTAGTCTTTCTTTTACTTGATTGCTACAATTTAAGACTTGCCATGTTTAATTGTTACAATTTAGGGCTTGATTATGTTGAGTTAAGGTTTGATTGCTCCATTTTTATGATAAAGTTGATAAAGTTGATAAATTTAGTTCATTTTTTACTTTTGGGTAAACTTTCCATGTTAAATAAATGTAAAAGGCCTAGTTTTGTTGGTTAGTTAAAAATCTTGGATGCTTTGTTAAATTAGTCTTTGTTAGGATAAGTTCAATTTAATTGGTCATGCATTATTAAAGTTAGGATCTTTAAGCTAAAAATTAGATTTTTATTCAATTGGTTGGTATTATTGGGCATGGCTTGCAATTTTGATTTGAGATTGCTCTGTTGGAATATCTTTATCTTTCGGATTGATTTAAGTATGTGAGGCCGAAAGCTTGGATTTTTTGTGATTTAATTGACTTGAAAGTGTTTTTAATCTAGCTTTAAGAATGGTTGATTAAGATGTTGTTTTTGCATTGTATTTTCGAGATTTATATGGGGAAATGCTTGTTTGCCTAAATTGAAAGCCGAAAATTAATTACTTGAGTTAGTTTTTGGTTTGGAAAATGGGGTCTCAATTTAAAGTAAAAATTTTCTTTGATTGAAATTAGCTTAAGGATGATATGTGGGACACTTTGGGCTAATTTCAATTTTAAGGAAATTAAACTTGGGATTAAGACCTAATTTTCACAAATGAAGATTAACTTCAAAGGTAATTAAGAATTTTGGAAGGATGGTTATCATCTAGTCAATGTAGATCCTTGATTTGCATCAATATGGTAAATCGTGTGTTATTGCCTGAATATTACTAATCATTTTCTTTAGTGTGCAGAAGAGTCCCCGACAAGTTCAGTCCGGCCCATAAGACTTATGTTCTTTCTTTAGTTATATTTAATTCATTAATTGGCCCGGTTTGGCCTTGGTCTGTAATAGCTAGTAATTGGTAGAAATAGAACTTTACTATATACATGCATCATACATTACCTTGTTATTGAGATGTATTAAGGCCCGTCTTTTACTGAGATGAAGGGTCTTTCAGATAAATGTACTCGGGTACGAATTCCTGGAAGCCTCTTTTAGACGAATCTTTTCCACAAATACCCCCATAATGCGTGGGAAGGGTTTGTGGAATTGATTTCGGATAGACCGGTTTTAATACATATAATTAAAAGCGATCTTTCATGCATTTTTACTTGACATTCACGCGAGTTAGTTAAGTAAGAATTTGTAAAAAAACGATATTTTACGATGACGGGTGGGTCCCAAGTAAATGTACTCGGGTACGAATTCTTGGTTCCCGCTCCGAGACTGGGTTATCCCCGAGATACCCCCATAATGCGTGGGAAGGGTCTCGGGTTAATTCTAAGTATATCGTTGTTCACTAATTAAAAGACTAAAATACACTGGTTCATGCATCATCTGCATTCAGTCTTACTTTTCTTTCTAAGATTAAGCATAATCAAGAAAATACAAAAGGATTTTTTTTTCTCCAAAAATATTTTTCAAAAAAAATCAGTGCTCTCTTATTCGATTTTCAAAATTAAGAAAAATATTAAATCAAGAGATTTCAAGGTAAGCATTTTCAAATGGAACCCTTTTTAAGTAAACCCAAAAGGAGATTTTGGAAAATAAAAGTTTGGATGATTCTAGAAGAAGGTTCTGGAGAATAAATAAATCCGAAAGTAGATTTTGGAAATTAATAAAATTGGTAAGTTTTTGGAAAAAAAATCAAATGGTAAAAGGTTTTGTCATAGCATTTTCAAAATTTCCTGTTTGAAGAGAAAAGGATAAACAAGAGAGCAAATAGTGAAAGAGAATCGTGATTGGATTAATCGACGGTGTTCGATTACATTCTTCGAATTCTCGACATTGGTTTCAAAAATGGTTTTATTTTCTTTATAACCCTTTTTCTCTAATAATCAAGATTTAAAAGCAACCTTTAGTATTAACCCATTAGATTTAGTTTAGGCTAGAGGTACCGTCATTTGACAAGCGTCTCGGGGGTGCTAATCCTTCCCCGAACGTAACCGACTCCCGAACCCATAGACTCTGGTTAAGCAGACATGGTTAGGTTTAGTACTACCTTCGCCAAGCCTAGGTTAGTATTAAACTTAAATAGGTGGCTAATCACACCATAAAAAAGATTAGTGGCAACTCCTTATCCCAACGTTGTCTCGGTAGGGTTCGCCGGACCCGAACGTTTCGACAGATATGTGGAATGTCATTTAACACTTTGAGACTTAGTCCCAACTGCCCATGCCCTAAATTTGATCATTGTCGAATTAGGTCAAAAATCCAACCTTTGCATTTTATTCAATTGAGGACAAAAGTCGAAATTGATGGAATTGATAGGGCTGAAGTGGTGCGATTTCAACAGCAACATACCATGATGATCCTTGACTT
>AWUE01023088.1:0-16881 GCA_001974825.2 Corchorus olitorius
TTAATTGATTGCAATTTAAGTCAAATTCATGTCTTGTGTCCATGATCCATGATTTATTAGATCAAAATAATTACCTAAAGGAGAAGAAGTATGTTTTTAATTCATTGTTTTTCTCAAACTATTTTCTTAATCTTTAGTTTTATTTTATTTCATTGGTTTTTAGTTTAATTTGTCTATTTTGAAAAACCCATAAAAAATCCCTTTTGGTAAGACTTTCTTTAGTGTGATTTGGATTTAATTTGTTTCCACCTTCTCTGTGGGATTCGACCCCTACTTGCCCTAGCTATTAGTTATTGGTTTGTGGGGATTTATCTTGTGATTTGATCAACGACCGATCACAATTTTGGCGCCGTTGCCGGGGAAGGAAGGAAGCAATAAGAAGATTGAAGACAAAATACTATCTAAGAATTTCTTACCCTTATCTTTTTATTTTTCGTTATTTTTCTTTTTCTTTTATTTTTGTTTATTTTTCTTAGTTACTTTTAATTGTTGAATTTTTCGTTTAAGTTTTTTCTAGGAGTTGTATGCCAAATACAAGGAGTAGTGGTACTAAAAACTTGGAATTCAATCCTGAGCCTGAACGTACACTCTTTACACTAAGGAGGGAGAATTTAACTCGAGAACAAGGAGGAGATTCGTCAACACCAAGTTCTCAAGCTAGCTCTCCACGTTCCACCACTTCTTCTTCAACTTTGGAACCACAATCCCCAAGAGAAAACATGGCCGAAATAGACAACAATGCTAGGACTTTGAGGGAACTTGCTGCCTCAGACGTGGCTACTCAGCGTTTAGCAATTCAATATCCAACCAATGAAGAAAACTTTGAGATCAAGTCCGGATTCATTCAGTTATTGCCAAAATTCCATGGTATGCCTGGAGAAGATCCACACCGACATCTCACTGATTTTCAAATTGTTTGTTCATCCTTGAAGATGCAAGGTATTTCTAAGGAGCAATTCAAACTTAGAACTTTTCCTTTTACCCTTATGGATCGTGCAAAGGATTGGTTGTACTACATGCCTAGTGGTTCAATTACTTCTTGGACGAGCCTTAAGAAGATGTTTTTAGGAAAAATTCTTTCCCGCTTCATAAAGTATCAAGCATAAGAAAGGAGATAAGTGGAATTAAGCAAGCCCAAGGCGAGACAATGTACTAGTTTTGGGAACGTTTCAAGAGATTGTGCTCAAGTTGTCCAAATCATCAGATCCCTGAACAATTGCTAATTCAGTACTTCTATGAAGGTTTACTCCCATTTGATAGATCTTCTATAGGCTCTGCAAGTGGAGGAGCTTTCATTGACAAAACTCCCACCAATGCTTGGACTTTGATCGAGAACATGGCTGCAAACACACAACAATTTGGTACTCGCGAGAGTTGTGCACAAAGAGATGGAAATATCAAAAGGATCAATGAAGTCTCGACCCATTCCTCTACATTGGAGCAACGTGTTGAAGAGACAAATCAACAAATTGCTTTGCTCACTGATTTGTTCAAATCGAACTTTTCAGGTGTGCCAAAGGTCTGTGGAATTTGTTCATTAGGACATCACACGGATAGGTGCCCTAGTTTGCTCGAAGATGATGTTGAAGAAGTCAATGCTTTAGGAATGCAAGAGGGATTTCAAAGGAAGCAAGAGCCATTTCCAAGAAGCTACAATTCTCATGGGAACCAAGGTACTTTCCAAGCAAGGCCGAACAACTACCCAAGGCCTAATTTTCAGCCATCTTCACATTATTCTGAAGGAATGCTACAAATGAAAGAGGCCATGGAGATCTTAAGGAAGCAAATAGGTCAATTGGCAAGTGATGTGAGCGAGCTCAAAGCACAAAGCCAAAACAAGATCCCATCTCAACCAAAAGTACCTCCAAAGGAAAATGTGAATGCCATTACCTTAAGAAGTGGAAAGGAGTTGGAAGAACCATATCCAACTAAGCCCAAAATGGATGAAGGGACAAGCAAGAACGAAGATGAGTTGCATGTGCTAGTGGAAGAAGTCGAGATTGAAGATGAAGCCAAGGAAACTTCTGCTGTCAAGCCCAAATTGGATTCAAAGAAGGAGCCTTTTCCAATGAAATTGAAGAGATCAAAGAAAGAAGATGATGATCAAGACATCTTGGATATTTTTCGAAAGGTCGAGGTCAACATCCCACTTCTTGATGCAATTCAACAAGTGCCAAGGTATGCAAAGCTTCTTAAGCAATTGTGTACAAACAAGAAGAGGTTACAAGGTAAGTTGAATGTTGGAGCAACAGTTTCTGCTGTTTTGCAAAAACATTTACCTCCTAAATGCAAGGATCCAGGTATGTTTTCAATTACTTGTTCAATTGGAAATAATATCATTGAAAATGCTATGCTTGACTTAGGAGCATCTTTAAGTATCATGCCTTATTTTTTCTATCAAACTTTGAATATTGGTCCTTTAAATTACACTGATGTTGTTCTTCAATTGGCTGATGGATCTTTGCTACATCCCAAAGGTGTGCTAGAGAATATTTTAATTAAAGTACAACATTTAATTTTTCCTATTGACATTTTTGTTATGGAAATGGAAGGAGAAATTTCAAAGGATCAATGCCCTCTCTTATTAGGAAGACCTTTCCTAAGGACCTCTCACACCAAGATCGATGTTTTCGATGGTTCATTGACAATGGAGTTTGATGGTCATGTTATTCATCCTAAAATTTCATCTAATTTATCCTTGAAAACTAATGATTTTGTTTGTGTAGTGCAAAAGTGGGTAAAGAAAGAGTTAGGTGAAGCATCTTCAACCATGACAAAAGAGCAAATTGCAAAGGGGAGACAAAGGATTGCAAGTTTTCGACAACGCAAGGATGAGAATTTCTACCTAGCTTGGGAGAGATTCAAGAAACTTTGCGCCAATTGTCCTCAACATGCCATACCTCAAGGAATTTTGATCGAATATTTCTATCAAGAATTAGGAATTGATGATCAAATTCTTGTGGATAGCATCAATGACATACCCTTGTTCGATCGTACTTGTGAAGACGCATATGAAGCATTGGAAGCTTTGACTCAAGCAATTGAACCTCCAAGTTGGAAAAAGAAGAAAGACAAGGAAAAGCTTGGAGAAAGAGGCGAAATTTCCATCAACACGCGTGAAGATGTCAACAAGGATATGAAGGAAGCTCGAGAGAAGTTACTTGTTGTGGTCAAATTTACACGACGATCTTCTAATGTTGATCGCCTTCTCGACACACTAACTTTAAGACTCTAAATACCTATGAGAGGACGCTTTTATGTGGTCCTCTGACTAATGACGTTCTCTCTCTAGTAAGCTAGGGATTCCAGAGAGAATTATCGATTGAGTATTGAGTCTCTCCAGAAAAATCTCCTTCTCTAGTGAAGCGTACCATCTGTATTTATAGGCATGAGAGTAGCCACGTCATCATGCTGCGGATAAGTGTTAGATCCTAAAACTTAGGATCTGAAGTTGTATCGCAGGGAGTCCCCAAACAACTTAACTTTCCCTTTTGGTAGTGATGTTTTAGCACTACATCTGCTGTTATAGGTGAAGACGTTCTTCTGTCATTTATTGGATCAACATCAGCCCCCCCAGTCGTTAAAGTGACCATAAAGTGGTTATTTTGGACGACTGCATCGTTGAGACTGGGATCCGTACGTCTCTAGCTTTAGTAGCGTTTTATCCCATTCTGTTTGGTCCTTGTTCGATTTATACTCAATCGCGGAGTTCAATCGTCGTTTGGTCGTTCGTCGTTCCGCTGGTACCTTTTTCGTATTCTTCTTTTCACCAAAACGCCGAGTTTCGAAGTATTTCAAATTTTCTGGCGGGCTTCATCTTTCGACACGTGTTATCCAAGCGTTACGTGGCTCGCTCCCCGTCGTTCGATTACGGCGTCTACCCAGCTTCCAAACGCAGATCGTAAAGGTATAAAATCGCGACCTCTCTCCTGCTTCTTCCATTTTCCACTTTCCTAACCTAATTGTTCATAGTCGCAGGCTCCTTCTTCTGCTTCCTCATCTGACCTTTGGTTCAATTCTTGGTTTGCCTCTCGTCGTTGCTTCTTTAGTTTTATGGTGTGATTTTGATTAATGCATGTCTTGGGTTCTTTCTCTGTTCAAGTCTCTACCATTTCCTCTTATTCGTGGATAGTTTACTGTTTTGCCCAGGTCTGACTGGAATCCGACAGTTTCCTCCACATACGTTCTCCGGTATTTTCTGGCTTTTTGACGACGGCGATCCTAGGGGAATTTGATCGGCCACTCAAAGTTCTCAATTCGTCTTCTTCTGGTGGCTCTCCAAGGGCTTTCCTTAGAGATTTGGGTCGCGAATTTCCCGAGCTGCAAGCCAAGCTCGGTAAGGGTTTTGTTGTTGTTAAGAGTCGGTTTTATTGGGTTGGATTTTTGTTGTTATTATGTCAGCATCGGAGGATTCCAGGATATATCGAGGTCTCCAAGTTTGGGGGAGGAACCTGCTCATGACTCCGATCGTCAGGCCTCAGAGGAAAGTAGCTCGTCTGGTCCTAGACTGATTAGAAAAAGGAAAAACCCCGAACCCCTCATCTCGAGTCTCCCTATAGATACCCATCCAAGTTTGTTTGAGGACATCTTTGGTGGTCTATCTCCCCTTGCCCATTCTGCTATCCCTGGCTCTTCCGTCGTAGCGAAGCCATCAGTTCCCGACGTCTCTAAAACCCTAGAGGACATTCTTAACCAAGACGCCGAGGCGTCAGATCATGACGATCGTCAACCTGAACCTTCGCTGGCTGTTCCTGACCATGAAACAACTTCTGCCAAAGAGAGTAGAAGGGATTCTGGGAGTATGGTTAGCTCGTCCGCATATCAAGAGAGGAGGTGGGTGATCAAGTACAACAACCGAGTTGATGGTGTTTTCACCGCTGCCAATCAAGTCGTCTCCAAGTATTTAAAAGGGGGGACACTATCTCCGTCAAAACTGCCAAGGCTATGGCATGCAAGGCTGGTTTGGGTTCAGCTGCTGGGTTTAAGTTCTGCTACCCCAAAGAAGACGATCGGCTGTACAATCTCCGTAGGGGAGGGCGTCGTGCCTTTTTTACTCGGGTAATGTTTGAGTGCGGCTTCAGGTTGCCTGGGCATCCGTTCGTCTAGGAGATACTGGACTTTTATGACATCGCTGCTTCTCAAATCACTCTCAATGGTTGGGTGCAGATCATGTGCTATATCGTTGTCTCCATTTATATGAACTGGAAGCCAAGCCTGAACTTATTCTGTCATGAGTACAAAGCTTCTAAAAGTGGAGGATTCATCAGCTTTAACCGAAGGGAAGGGAAGGCATGGTTCGATTGCCCCTCCAGCTGGCGCAAATGGAAGCCTGAATTCTTCGGGGTTCAGATAAAGAAGGGATGGACATGGCCGATCGAAGCTCGATGGACGGACATCGATACTAAGAGTTATAATGCCATAGTGCCCGATTTGAGTCCTGATGATATTAAGCAGCTGGAGTATTTGGACACTCATTCTTTCCAGTAAAAGGAACTAATCCACGCTGCTCGTCTAGTGCTAAGTGGCCTTAGTCCTCTTCCCTCGAAGATGAAAGATATTACGGAAGTCGACGTCGGGGTTTGCCTTCCTTTGACTGTTACTCAGAAGAATACTATTGATGGCAAAGAGGTTGGCGCAGACGAATCTGTTATTATGAATACTCTAGGGGTTGAAGGGCATCCATTTATGTCCTCTGAAGTCAACTTTGTGGAGAAGACGTTCGTCCCCAAAGTTTGGAGTGGAAAGGAATGGTCAGACAAGGGTTCTCCCCCTGCTGGAACGCAAACCTTGGGTCCTGGAAATCGTGGTAAGGGAAAAGGCTTGATGGCTTTAAATGCCCTAGCCCTAGCCGCCGGTCGTCCTCCCTTCTCTCAAACCTCTTCAGTCTTCGAACCACAGGATTCTGCTGATGGTGTTTAGTCTTGTCTTCTATATGCTTTGTGCACATGATTAATGTCGTATGGTTAGGTTTTATTATCCTAACTGCTTCCCCTTCTTACTTACAGAAGAAGATCTTGCTGATATCACCGCAGCTGGGATGGACGATGAAAAATTGGCTCAGCTTCGTGCAAAGCAGGATGCTTCTCGTCAAGCGTTCCTCCAGTCGCTGTCTCCCATCCCTGCTGTTCCTCAGTCTCAGATCCCAAGCCCCTCAGTCCAAACGACCCCCGAGCAGGTTCCAACGGAGGTCGAGTTTCCTCGGGTCAAAGTTAACATTTCTACACCACTGCTGACGCTCCCCTGTGATCCGTCACCTTCTAAGAGCACCGCTCCACCTGCCCCTGGGACGTCCTCCAGCCTCCCCTCTTTCCTTTCTGGAGTTTTTTCTGGTGGGGGGTTCAGCGATTGGTTCAAGAGGGATTCTAAGGACGAGGGTCCTCCTAACGTTCTGAACTTGATGGCAGCCTTCTTCTCCTATGGGTTGAACTATGCCAATCCTAGGGATTTTGAGGCTGTTCGAACCCTTACGCCACTTGAGAGGGCTGCTATCATGGTAGCTGCTAATACCCAAGTAAGCGATCTGGCGACGACCGTCTGTTAAATCGTCAATGGCTCCGGCTAACTTGTCCTCTCTTTTTTTTGTAGGCCATGCTCTCTGCCCGAGCCAATTTTGCCGCGTACGAGCACGACATCGCCGTGTACGCTCCTGAGTTGTCCAAATTCATCGCGGAGAGGATGCCTGGCGGTCCTCTTAGTCGACAACAATGGGAGCACGAACGGGTCACTGCCCAGCTGAAGGAGAAAGAGACTCAACTTAAACAGGCTGAAGAAAATCTGGCGGAAGCGTTGAGGTCTCTGGAGGGGACAAAGAAACAGCTGGAGGAGGAGAGGGCTCGTATCCAGAGGAGGAACCAATCCTTGATGGAAGAAAGGAATGCCCGTGGCAAGGAACGATCAGCGTGGGCTCGGGCGAAGTCAGCTTTGAAGGTAAGATTTGTTATACTTCGATTTAACCATTACGGCTACGCTAGACGTTCGTCTAACTACTCGTTCCATTACTTTAGTGGGAGAACCGAAAACTCCAGGCGCAAATTGATTTGTTCTACGAGCAAACTGCTGCTCAAATGAATTTGGCCAGGGATTCTACTATTTATGTGATACAGAAGCAGCACAGACTTCCCAACCTTTCTGGAATCAAGTTTGATACTACCGAGCTTCCCCCTGGGTATGTCAAAGACCCCGTGTTGAGTTTGAAACTCGATGTCTATATGGAGCAGGAGAAGATCGTTCCAGAAGAGGTTGTGCTGCCCCCTGATCTCCCAGAGTTCGTCGGGACCCCTCCTGCTGATGAGAATATCCACGACTCGACAAGTGCCCTTGCCGGCGAGGGAGACCAAGCTCAGGCTGAAGAGGAGAGAACCAAATCCAGCAAGCGTAAGCGCCAGAAGAAATGATTTTTTGTTTTCCTGCTGACTTTCACACCATCTGTGGTGTTCGTAAAACAATCTTTCTTTGTGTTTGTAATAATTTGAATGGTTGCCTTGGCTGAGGCTTTTATTTATGTTTAATTGAATAATCTTGCATGATACCAGTCTTTCGTGTCCCTTGGGTTTTGTCGAAGAGACGTTCGTCTCTCCTTATTCTTTTACAGGGGCATCAATTTAGATGTGCCGCTGTTTTGAAAACGTTTTTATAAGCATGCTTATTTTTAGGGTGTAATTAATTTCCCTTATTGGTACGATGTCTATGCTTCAGACGATCGTGATTTTAGCTTGTTGACAAGTGACCTTATTTAAGGCTCTCGTTAGAGTTAGCGATCTTGTTAGTGTTGACGATCGTCCTTCGCTTTGTTTGATTCGGAATTCCGAATTGACCTTTATTCTAAGAAAAATAAACTGTCTGGCAATAAAGGGCTTAAGTAGCAACCCTTATTACATCCTTCGAAATCTAAAATGCTGAATATTAAATAAATGAAAAGTTACTCATCAAATTCAAATTACTGGAAGTACTTCTTCAGGTGTGCGGCGTTCCACGTCCTTGGAATTTGTTTGCCATCCATGTCTTTCAACTTGTAGGCTCCTTTACCTAGGACCTTGGTGATCTGGTATGGGCCCTACCAATTGGGCGACAGCTTCTTTCTTTCTCCTGCTGGCATGCTAGCTTCGCAATTTCTTAACACCAGATCGCCAGGTTGGAATTGTCGATGACGAACCTTTTGGTTATAGTAACGGCTGACCTGCATCGATCTGTTGGCTTGTCTGAGCTGGGCATCGAGCCTTACTTCTTCTAGGAGGTCCAAGTTGGTGCGCAGCTCGTCCTCATTGGTTTCCTTGGAGAAGTTTGCAATACTGAAGGTATTGACCGTAAGCTCAGCTGGGATTACTGCCTCTGTGCCATACACTAGGTTGTAGGGGGTTTCTCCCGTTCTGGTGTGGCTAGTAGTTCTTATTCCCCACAAAATCCTTGGGAGCTCTTTGACTCATTTCCCCTTCGCATCGCCCAGCTTCTTTTTCATACCTGCTAGGATTTTCGCGTTCATGGATTCTACTTGGCCGTTCGTCTGCGGTCGGACCACAGAGCTGGCCACAAGCTTCACCCGGTTCTTGGTGCAGAATTGTCTCACATGTTCCGCTTGGAGTTGCAAACCGTTGTCCGAGACGATGACGTGTGGTACTCCAAATCGGCATAAGATGTTTTGCCACAGAAACTTTTCAACCGCAAATCGGTTGATGCCAGCCAAAGGCTCTGCCTCTACCCATTTGGTGAAGTAATCGCAGGCCACAATAGCAAACTTCCTTTTTCCAAGTGCTTTTGGCAATGACCCGATTAGATCTAATCCCCACATTACGAATGGCCATGGAGCGGCGATTACATTCAGCTCCTTAGCTGGGGCTCTAGGTATTTTTGCAAATTTTTGGCATTTGTCACATCGTCGAACCATGTCAGCGGTGTCGCCCTTCATAGTAGGCCAATAGTATCCCTGCCTTAGTACCTTTTGTGCTAGTGCTCTTCCTCCCATGTGGTGTCCACATGCCCCTTGATGAACGTCTTTGAGCACTATGTTCGCGTGCTTAGGTCCTAAGCATCTTAAAAGAGGCAGTGAATAGGATTTTTTGTATAACACATCATTAATGAGCACATACCTCGAAGCACGTCTTTGCCTGGCGATTGCATCCTTTTGTTTTAGGGGTGGATTTATCCCCTTCAAATATTCTTCGATTTCGTCCTTCCAAGATGGTTCATTGTCGTGAACATTAAGGACCTTTGCTACATTCTGCCGCGTTGGTTTATCGACATACTCCATGAAGATCATCCCTCTTGCTGCAGCCACATTAGATGAAGCCAACTTAGAGAGGGCATCCGCTCTCGTGTTCTGTTCCCTGGGGATCTTTTCAATAGTCATTTCCACGAACTTTAGCCACATTTGTTGAACTTGTTTGTGACATCTGATCAGGTTTAGCTCTTTTACTTCGAAATCTCCTAAGACCTGGCTTGCGACTACCTGGGAGTCCGTGAACACTTTCAGCTTTGCTACCTTGAGACGATCGGCTATCTCTAGCCCTGTCAGGAGAGCTTCATATTCTGCTGCATTGTTCGACAGGGGATATCCGAATGTGATACAATATTGGAATTCCTGCTGGTCTGGGGAGATTAACAAGATTCCAACCCCCGCACCTTTCTGGACTGCTGACCCATCAACGAAAAGCTGCCAATGTTCGTTCGTGGGTATTCTTTGAGCGGGCGAGTGTGGCTTGCTTGCTTGCTGCTTTGGATTCTCAGTTAACTCCGTTGATTCCGGTTCTGGTGGGTGTTTCTTTGTGAAAGTACATTCTGCCACAAAATCAGCCAAAGTTTGGGCTTTAATGGCCGTTCTCGGGCGATATTCGATTCCAAACTCGCTGAGCTCCACATTCCATTTGAGCAACCTTCCAGCCAGATCTACCCTCTGAAGGACATCTTTCAGTGGTTGGTCAGTTAACACCACTATTTTGTGAGACTGAAAATATTGCCTTAGTCGTCGGGATGCCATTACTAAGGAAAAGGCTAACTTTTCTAGCTTCGAGTAGTTGGGTTCTCCTCCTTGCAGTATTCTACTAACATAGTAGATTGGCATCTGTCCTTTATCCGTTTCCTTCACGAGTACGGCGGCCACTGTTTCTTCCGCCGCTGCTAAGTACATGTAGAGGTCTTCTCCTTCATTGGGCCTTGTCAGCAAGGGTGGTGAGGTTAGGTAAGTCTTCAATTGTTCGAACGCTTCTTGGCATTCTGGGGTCCAAACGAACCTAGCTTTGGCCCGCAGTTGCTTGAAAAATGGCAAACACTTGTCCGCTGATTTGGAGACGAACCTGTTTAAGGCTGCTATTCGTCCTGCCAAACTTTGGATCTCTTTCACGGACGTCGGAGGCTTCATGTTGAGGATAGCTTGAACCTTCTCAGGGTTGGCCTCTATTCCTCTGTTAGACACCATAAAGCCGAGGAACTTGCCTGCCTCTACGCCGAACGTACATTTAGCAGGATTGAGCTTCATGTGATAGGCTCGCAGGTAGTTGAAGCATTCGGATAGGTCGTCCAAATGCTGCTGCATGGTGGAACTTTTTACTAGCATATCGTCCACATATACCTCCATGGATTTGCCAATCAGGTCCTTGAAGACCTTATTAACCAGCCTTTGGTAAGTCGCCCCTGCGTTTTTTAAGCCAAACGGCATTACATTGTAGCAATATAAGCCATCTTCAGTTATGAAGGACGTTTTCTCCGAATCCCTTGGGTTCATGGGAATCTGGTTATACCTAGAGAAAGCATCCATAAAGCTGAGGAACCTATTGCCTGATGATGCATCAACAAGTCGATCGATGGAAGGCAACGGAAAGCTG
Source organism: Corchorus olitorius (assembly GCA_001974825.2). NCBI lineage: Eukaryota > Viridiplantae > Streptophyta > Magnoliopsida > Malvales > Malvaceae > Corchorus > Corchorus olitorius. The sequence goes on from AWUE01023088.1 coordinate 10,815, forward strand.
TCTTTGGGACAGGCTTTGTTCAAGTTTGTGAATTCCACGCACATTCTCCATTTCCCGTTGGCCTTCTTGACCATCACGACGTTCGACACCCAATCGGGGTATTGAACTTCCCTTATGAAATCCGCTTTTAAGAGCTTGTCCAATTCTTCCCTTATTGCTGCGATTTTCTCGGAGGAGAATTGACGCTTCTTTTGCTTTATTGGCTTGAATGTTGGATCAACATTCAAATGGTGGCTCATGACCTTAGGGTCTATCCCCGGCATCTCAGCTGGTGTCCAAGCGAAAACATCCACATTGTCTTGAAGGAATTCTGTCAGGTCCATTTGTTCGTCTGGACCAAGTATGGAACTGATCTGTGTTGTTCCTTCTGGTATATTTGTCCTCAAGGTTATCTTCATTGGCTTATCGACGGGCTCCGGCTTGGCTATTCTGTGCTTGTTTCTTGTATCCAGGTTGTCGATTTGCGCCAATTCTGTTCGGGGGTTTCCCTTGTCCGCTATTTCCACAGGTTCGGGCGGTTGGACCCGTCCGTCCGCTGTATCCATAGGTTCAAGGTCTCCTGTCTCAAGTCCTCTTGGGTCTGCAATCAAGGTACAGATTTCCATGTTGATTACTTCGGACGATCGTGCAGATTGCTCTTTGTTCACGACCTCCCCTACTCGGACTTTCGTTCTCTCTCTGGTGGGAAGCCTCAAGGAGTTCACATGACACCTTCTTGCTGTGACTATATCAGTGCGCATAAAGCCTATTCCTGTTGGGGTTGGGAATTTGACAGTCTGGCAGTAAACTGCCTCCACCATCTGAGCTTTCTTCATCAACGGTCGTCCTATGATTGCATTAAAAGTTGAGGGCAGGTCTACCACTACAAAAGTGTGGAGCATATTCAGCACGTGATCCCCGTCTCCTAAATAGATCGTGAGGCCTATCTTTGCTTTTGTTGGTATGGGTAGAAGATCGAATCCATATATCGGATCAGTGGGCTTAAGTTCCTCGTCTACTAATCCGTATTGCTTGAAAGTGTCGTACATGAGAATATCCACAGCGCTCCCTGAATCGACCAGTATTCTTTCCGTGGTATAATTTGCAATCATAGCCGTGACGACGATTGGGTCAGATCCTTCATTCTCATAGTCACCCTCTTTATTATCAAAGGCTATGGTCCATTCCGGTTTTACATTCGTCTGGGGTGGAGCCTTGACTCCTAATGACATCACTTGCCTCATATGCCCTTTCATTTTCCTTTCAGATTGGGCCCATTCCTCTGTTGCGCCGATGATCGTATAAATATGTCCTTTCTGCTCAGGACGTTTTGCTGGGTTTCTTGGATGCTCTGAGCGATTCTCGTTCTGAGTTGGTCGTCGGTCTTCCTTCCTTGGTGACTCAATTTTTATCTTATCCTTCAAATAACCTCGCCTAATGAGATCTTCGATGAGATTTCTCAAATGAGCACATTCTTCGGTGCTATGGCCGAAACTTTGATGAAACTCGCACTTCTTTCCCGACTGCCTTTGTCTCTACGTAGGTTTCGTGGGAGTTGGCCATTTGACTTTCTCAGCTAATTCACTATTTGAAATATCATACAAAATAGCTGATCTGGATTCCACAAGGGGAGTAAAGTTGTGATAGGTGGGCTTGCGACTTCGGTCATTAGCTTTTCCTCCTTTCGTGGCTCTGCTTTCCTTCCTTGGCGATCGTCGGCTATCTTTCTGAAATCGAGAATCAGTAATTGAAGCTGGCTCTGAACGCAGTTCGTGACCCTCTCTATAAGCCATCGAAAGGTCAGTTTCATCATATATTTCGGCCCTATCAAAGCAATCTTTCAACTTCTTTGGGGCCCGTTCTCCCAAAGAGTAGCGTAACTCCCGGTGCAGCAGCCCATCCATGAAGATCTCTATGGCATCTTTATCAGCTAGATCATCCACCTGGATGTGGGTCTCACTGAACCTTTTCACATAACTTGACAAGCGTTCGCCCACCTGCTGTTTGATAGCCCTGAGGTACCTGATCGTCTTCTCCTTTTGAACCCGACTCTTAAACCCTGCCTCGAATCGTAGAGCCAGCTGCTCAAAGTTAGTTATCACTCCATCTTCCAGTCTATAGAACCATCTCTGGGCTACATCTTCTAATGTCAAGGGAAAGAGTCTGCACATAACTGCATCAGAAGCTCGTTGTACAGACATGATTTCCCTGAAATGACTCAGGTGTTGCTTCGGGTCCCATGTTCCATCGTACTTCTCCTTCGGGTGTTTTATGTGCGATGGTACTTTAACCTGACAAATCACCAAAGAAAGGGGGGATGGTTCCTTGGAGATTTCTTCGAGGGATCTAAGCTCGTCTTCTTTTCTCTTAGTGAGCTTCTTTAGTTGAGCCTTGACGATTTGTTCCACTTGGGCCTCACTTATAGCTGATTTAGAGCCTGCCTTCTGGCCCTGTTCCTTAGCCCTTGGTCGAGAAGAAGCTTTGTCTGACTTGCTTGTATGTCGATCGGCGTCCCCTTCTTTCCTCAACATTGGTTTCGCCCGATCCTCGGGCCTGTTGCCTTCTTCGTCCTGCGGTCCTGCACTCTCGCCCTCTCCTTCCTTATTTGCTTGTACCGCGGATTGGAGTCTCTTTCCCCCATCTTTGACCTAGACATTCGATGGTTGGACTCGCCTGTTGCGATCGTCCGGCTGTGTGTGGGATCTGCCTTGTCTTGCTTCGAGGGCTTCTATCCAGTGTCTAGCTCCTTGCGCTTCGGCCAAGGCGGCCTTTTCTCTCTCTAACACTGTTTGCTCTCGAGCAACAACTTCCAGCATCTGGTGCTCCATCCTGAAATTCTCAACCGTTAGGTGGGCTATGAGTAGATCGCGGTCGTCCGCTGAGGGGTTCAGTCGGGGAGGCGGGGTGGTTTCGGCCCCATATCCCGGTGTCCTGCCCTAGAGCGGCGTCCTGGCGTCTTCTCTCGGTCTCGATGTCCCCGCTTGCTCATTCACAATCATCGAGTCGACAGCAGGGAGGGGGTTCCATTGTTTGAATGTTTTCGTCGGCGGATGGAACCGATATAACAATTCAGCAACGGATGTTGGAGTGGCTGGTGGCGGGATTGAAGTGCGAGGTGGGTCGGATCGCGGCAAAGTGTGTTCATCCGCATCGACCGTCAGGCTAGCGTCATTGGAGGCTCCTCCCAGGACGTTTGGGGTTTCTAGAAAAAGCTCCACTACTCGTGTTCCTAATGGAAGGCTGGGGGGTGGTTTGCTCGTTTGTGCTATTTCGCTCTGTGAGGTCATGGCTTTTGTTCGAAAAGGGTTCCCACAGACGGCGCCAGATGTTGTGGTCAAATTTACACGACGATCTTCTAATGTTGATCGCCTTCTCGACACACTAACTTTAAGACTCTAAATACCTATGAGAGGGCGCTTTTATGTGGTCCTCTGACTAATGACGTTCTCTCTCTAGTAAGCTAGGGATTCCAGAGAGAATTATCGATTGAGTATTGAGTCTCTCCAGAAAAATCTCCTTCTCTAGTGAAGCGTACCATCTGTATTTATAGGCATGAGAGTAGCCACGTCATCATGCTGCGGATAAGTGTTAGATCCTAAAACTTAGGATCTGAAGTTGTGTCGCAGGGAGTCCCCAAACAACTTAACTTTCCCTTTTGGTAGCGATGTTTTAGCACATCTTGTTGTTATAGGTGAAGACGTTCGTCTGTCATTTATTGGATCAACATTACTCAAATTCAAAGAAGCCATATTTGAACTTTTCAAAGCCATGAGTGACACTTTCAACATCATCGTGGACTTATTGAAGGAGCACACTCAACGTTCCTTCACACATGGAGAATAAGAGTCCTCGAGGATGTCTAGCCAAATGACAATAAATGAAGGCGCTACTTGGGAGGCAACCCAAGAAACTAACATCTATCCTTTTCTTTTTAATTTTCTTTTTATTAGTTATAGAACATTTTGCATTTTCATGTTTTGAATTTTCTTTGTAGATTCAAATTGAAGAGCATTACAAGCAAATGGAATCAAGTGGAGGAAGCACAAGTGGAGATAGCAAATGGAGCATATGCTTTGCAAAAATAGAGAAGCTTTCTTAACTCCCATTTAATTTCATATGCTTTGATTGTTGATTGATGCATATTGAGATTGATTATTTACTCCTTGAATTGAATTGTTTTTCATGTGTATCATTTTATATATTATCTCATGCATATCATACATATAGAATCTTAAGTGATAAGAGCCTAAGGTACCTCTTTGATGGTTATCAAGTGGAATTTTTGGTATGAGATAAGTGTTCTTGGATTGAAAGATTTTTGGGAATCTTTGCACAAGTTTGGATAATAGTAAGAGTTGAAGTTGGAAGTAAGTTTGGAAGCAAAAATGCAAGGGGAAGCACAAAGGACCAAAACCCGATTCTGGATGGGCCCCCAGGCAGATTGCCTGTGCACCCACCTCGGACACCACAGCCCCCAGCTGCCCTGCACCAAGCCAGCACCAGCATAGAGCCCGACTCTAGCTGGGCGCCCAGGCAGTTTGTCTGAACCCCCAGCTAGAAAGCCTGAGCACCCAGATGCCGACCACTGAGCTAAGACAGTGCCGACCATCCAAGTGCCAAGCCCGAGCCTCTCAACTCCCAACAGCCACATCCAAATTTGCACACTATAAATACCACCCATCACCCATCTTCAATTCTTCAACATCCATCTCCAACCCAAAACCCATTTTATTTTCTTCTATTACCTTTGTTCACAAATTCACTCACTTTAATCATCAATTTCACTACTTCACCACTTACAAATAAATTCTTTCATCTTGTTATCATTAAAAAACACTTACCCATTAGATTATCCAACACCTTTTCCATCAAATTCCTCAAATTTTCAAATTTTCAAGTTTTGGAGAAGTTGTAGATTTCTTTGGATTTTTGTTTGGAGTGGTTAGAAAGGAGATAAGAAATCATTTTGGAATTGAGTGAAGAGTATTTGAGCATTGGGAAGTGCTACATTGGATATTCAAGAGAGATTTTTCAAGAAACCCTACAAGGTTACCTAGTGCCTACCAAATGTTCGAAAAAATGTCAAGGAGAGTGAGAACAAGAGCTTCAACGTCACAAGCCCCACCAATTGTGGAAGAAAATGACGCTCAACCATTCCTTGATGTGCCGCCACCAAATTTTGTTGACAATGATTGTAGAGAGTGGTATGGAGCAAGGTATAACAATTCTTTCATCATAGAGAAAGTACTTCCAACCAATATTGATCAAGAACTTGGAGTTGGACCCTTGTTTGTCAATAGAGGATGGGAGTCACTTCTTCAAGTGGATGGATACTACTACCCCGATTTGGTGACGCAATTTTATGCAAATATGGACAAGGATCGTGATGGACATGAGTACACCATCAACACAATGGTGAAAGGTAAATACATTGTGGTTGATGAGGAATATTTGTGTCAATTGCTTGGTTTGAATAATGAGGGTAGTATGTTCTATTTCACTTATGTTGATGGAGAACAAAAGACCGCTACCGAGAGTGCATGGAAAAGGAATGATGCTTTGAGAAGATTTAACATTCCTCTTGGTATGGACAACCAAGGTAATAGGGAAGTGAAGGTCAAGTACATGGAACCTAGGGATAGACTTGTGTGTTATTTGCTACATCATAATGTCATTCCTAGGAGTAGTAACAAGCATAAGCTTCGCATTGAAGACTTCTATGTTGTAGATAAGCTTTGTAATGGATTGGGCCGTTGTGATGGAATACCAATGGCTAGGTTGTTGCTCTCTAGGATATGGGAAGTTGTCAAACCCACCTATGATGATAAGACCTTTGTTTTTCCATTGTTGATTAGCAAGATTTTGATCAATGAAGGAGTTGAAGTCAATGGTGAATTACGCTTCAACAATGAAGGCAATGTCATCAATGTGAGTTCTTTAAGTCATTTGGGTATTAAGAGGCGAGTCATTGCCAATCGTGCACATTGGTACAATGTACATCGAAGGACTTATGATCAAGGACTTGAACAACCACATGTGGAAGGACAACCACCCTTGGAAGTTGATGAAGAGAATATCCAAGAGCTAC
>AWUE01023093.1:0-22931 GCA_001974825.2 Corchorus olitorius
AACGCTCGGGTGCGTGCTTGTTTGATAACCTTTGAATGTTTTTTTGCTTTGCTTGATGTTGCTTTGCATGATGTTGCTGCACTGCCCTTGCATTCCATTTATGCCCTCCGACCTTTTCTCAGCTTACACCAATTAATGGTGTTTAGCCTTGAACTTGGGGGCCACATTTTTGTTGATATTTGTAATTTGCAGGTCATGAGATCACTGCCCTTAGGGTCATTTTGTGCTTTTGGACCATTGAGGAATCTTTGGAGAAGGAAAGAGAGGGCAAGAAAATATCCACTAGGAAAACAATTTGATCATCACTATAGCTAGGCATATGAATGTAAACTCTATTTAGTGTTTTTCTATATGTGTAATCTATATGAAATGCAAATGGGCAAATGAGAATACTGAATTCTTTTTGTGATTTTCAATTTCCAATTTTTTTATGCTCTTTTGATTAACAATGTTATAATGCAACTATTTTTACCTATGCTATGTTATTTGAAGTACTTTTAAATTAATCAAAAGCAAAATGGTCTCCCCAAAATGATTTTATATTAGAATAAGTACTTAGAGTGCTTAATGCCAAATCACCAATTATGCACTAAAACTATGATGCATGCCCATGCGATTTAATTAAAATTACCATGAAAAATAAATGACTTTTTTGTGACAATGCTTAGAATAAAAACTACTTAAAATGCAATATCCAATGTAACGTCTAACCAATTGCTAAATTGAGGATTAATTGATCCACGAACTAAATTGAGCTTAAACTACCTGATTGAAATGCAACGACGCTAGATCACTGAATGAAGTTAAGCCATGAGATATGCAAAAATGCCAAAGATGCCCATTCTAAGATTTTTTTTGGATTTTTCAAATGCAATCTAAATGACCAAGATGAATTAAGTAATCTAAATTACGAGTGGACTTAAAATGACCAACGTGCCCCTGAATACGCAAATGACCAGAATGCCCTTAGTGTAAAAATGACCAAAATGCCCCTAGGTGACCCTAAAGCCAAATAAGAAACAAACTGATTTAAATTAAATGATACATGACAAGAATGGGTGTCTACAGCTGTCCCTCTTTATGCGCTTGCTAACTATCGAGAAGTGTGCAAAGAAGTAGTTTGCATACTTTTTGAGAGTTAGGAAGTGCGCAAAGAAGTAGACACCTGCCCCTATTCCAAGTCAAACATTTGCTTTTCTTTTTACTTCGTAATGGATCGTCTTCCGATCAGCTTCTTTGAATTGTCTTCCAATTCAATCTTCTGGGAATCGTCTTCCGAATCAACTTCTTTGAATTGTCTTCCAATCCAATATTAAAAGGACCGTCTCCCGCTTATCCTTTGAACTGTCTTCCAATTCAATCTTAAAAAGGACCGTCTTCTGCTCATCCTTTGAACTATCTTCCAATTCAATCTTAAAAAGGACCGTCTTCCGCTTATCCTTTGAACTGTCTTCCAATTCAATCTTAAAAAGGACCGTCTTCCGCTTATCCTTTGAACTGTCTTCCAATTCAATCTTAAAAAGGACCGTCTTCCGCTTATCCTTTGAACTGTCATCCAATTCAATCTTGAGAAAATCATCTTTTGATACTCTTTGAAAAGATCCCTTTGAGGAATTTCATTTGAGAAAGTCGTCTTCAAACACATTTGAAGAGATTGTTTTCCAATAAATTTTTAATTCTGAAAATCTTCCTGAAAAATCATCTTCCGATTGGCTTCTGGATATCTAAATCTGATAAACCTTCTTCTGATTGACTTCTGAAAATCTATTTCTAAATAGTTGTCTTCCGGTGCATCTCTTAACAAGATCGTCTTCCGATCAACTTTTGAAAATTTTTGAAAAAAAACATCTTCTAGCGTACTTCTTGACAAGATCATCTTCCGATTATTTCTGAAAAACTCTTGAGAAACCATCTTCTGGTGTACTTCTTGACAAGATCGTCTTCCGATCATCTTCTGAAAACTCTTGAGAAACCATCTTCTGGTGTACTTCTTGACAAGATCGTCTTCCGATCAACATCTGAAAATTCTTTCTAACAAACCGTCTTCCGATGTATTCCTTAATGAGATTGACTTCCAATAAACATTTTAAAATTCTTTCTAGCAAACCGTCTTTCGGTGTACTTCTTTCTCTAAGAAACCGTCTTCTGGATCATCTTTGATTATCCTTTGAACATTACTTTCAGAAAAATCTATTGCTGGTCTATTTTAAAAAGATCGTCCTCCGATCAACCTCTTACAAATCTGTTCACCTTTCTCTTCTCTAGCATTCTTTGCTCATTGACTCTTATTGATCTCCCCTTACTGATCTTGATACCTTTGCCTCTGATATGCTGACTCTTTGTCATTATATGAGCTCTTGCCCCAATTGAATCTTCTTAGAGAATCACCTTTGATTAACCAGCATCTTTTAAAAGATGGGGCTTGATCTTTTTGAACTTCGAGCCATCAGCATCATCTACAGATGAATTCTTTTTGCATAGTTCATTCTTGATCCCCTTTCTGAGACCTCCCCCTGAAAGTCATCTTCGACCCCCCTTTCTGAGATGTGTACTCTGATCACTGTCCCTTCTTCTTAATTTCGACTTGTTGAACTTCTTTTGGCTTCTACTTCTCTGTTGGAATGAGTGTTCCCTCTTCTTGGATCCATCTTCTTTGACTGCTCCTGGTTCTGTCTCTTTCCTCTTCCTGACTCTTCTTTCTTACCTCCTCATTTCTTGAACTCTCTTTTGTGACCTTTTGACCTCTTTTCTACCCCCACTTGTTTGACCTGTGTCTACAAAGCTGTGTTTCTGGTGTCTTCCGCTGTCAGGATCTTAACTTCCTTCTTCTTGGTTCTAAATTGCCCCAACGGCTTCCTTTCCAATGATTTTATTCCCAGACATGTCTCGAACGACTTCTATTGAATGACTTTGAGTTCCTCTTTCTGCTCTCATAATGAACCTGACTCTTTATCTTGCATTCCTGCTATGGATGAAGATGAAATGCTCTAGTGTGTGCATGTATGCATGAATGCACATGCATGTAGAGTAAAGAATGAATTGACTAAGGAGAGTAATACGATATTGACTTCCCTTGTATAGCCAAATGTCTCCTTGACAAGCTTTTAGCTGGCTCCTTTGCCCCAATCTTGGTACCATTTTCCTTGACAACTTCCTGCAACATAATTTAATTCAGAAGTCAAAAATTCTCATCATGCAGTTGAATTCTCTTGAAACACGACATGATTTAGAATGATCCCACAAGACAGCCCTTTTGCCCCCAGAAAACATTTTATGATTTTGTTAAAAATGCCCCATATATATGTGGCCCTACTAAAAGAGACTTTTTCGAAAAGACTTGGTGACCACCACTTAGAAAACTTTCCTGTATGAGATCCTTGACTTAACCTTCTTCTTGGGCTCACAAATAGAATGCAAATCTTTTGCAAAACTCATTTTCAAAACATTCTCAATTTTTCATCTTATCCAAAATGATTTGTATCAACACTGGGTATTGAAAGAAGTATGGTTCGAAAGGATTGAATGGCAATTGTCAAAAAGATTTATTTTGGTGTGTTGACTTCACTTGACAAGATTGAAATGCTTGATGACATCGTCCACTCTCGAGTCAATGTTTATTACTGCGAAAGAAATCATGTTTTCTCTGACTGTTTTGGAGGCTCTCAGAATTCCCATCCTTGCTCTAGACTGCCCTTTCTCGGGTTTTCACCCTAGAGCTTTATCTTCTCTTTTCATCATTTTTTTATTTTTGATTAATTGATCCACCATGCACCCGCATTTCAACTTTTGAAACCAATTTTCTCTAAAACCTTTTTGAGAAACATTTTCTTTTGCAAAAACAATTTCTATTTTAGGAACAATCCCTTCACCTTCAATATCCTGATCTGATCAAAGATGGACTTTATTAGGCACGTAATATAGGATAGGGTTAGGGGTGCCAAAGAAAGGGTAAAAGGCTGAAAAATGTGTTTAAGGGTGCTCGATCCAAGGACCACTTTCTCTATCGTGAAGGATGCTACCGAACTTGATCTTCCATTTTTCAGCTTTCAGCTTCTTCGTTTTTGCTTTTGATTCACTTTTGATTTGAATTTTGATTTGAATCACTTGATGAAGTGAACTGAATACTTCCTTATGAATTGAACTCATTAATGCTGGAATACCCCACTTTCAACTTTGAATACAGGTCTGTTCTTTTGAGGTCGATCCTTCTTCACCTTTGCCTCCTAGTGTGGAGGGTGATCCTTGATCAGGGTTGAATCGAAAGAAAACTCTTAAGGCTCAAAGGGGGCAACAATGGATAATTTTCTGTAAGTGAAGGGATAAGAAAGAAAGTCATTTATCATTTCAGATCTGGATATTTTAATGAAAGGTGACTCTTAAAAGACTCAAAACCTTTTTGAAAACCTATTTCTGAAAACCTTTTCTTGAAAACAATTTTCTTGAAAAACGTCTCTTATTTTTTTTACCATCCTGAGAAACTGTGCAAGCACATGATGTTGCAATTCTTTTCATTCTCTTTTAGCGACCTCTTTCTTTTTTTAGGCCCAGTTTTTCTTTTTCTTTGATGGGAATTTGATGATTGATGTCTTCTGCCTCATTGTCTTATCGAGCCTCTTTATTGATGAAGATGAGCATGTTATTACTATGTTGAGTGTTGCTTCCCGCTAACCACAAGGGCGAAAGAGGTGTCTCGACACTTGAAGTGGTTTGAAAGGTGTAATGTGAGTGGGCTTATTCGATTTTTGAACCAGTCTTCCCAAGGCTTGCAAGTAATTAGGTCCCTGGAAGTAATTTGGCCAGAGGAATGGAAAGATCTTAATACATCTCAAATTCAAATTGGCTTCCAAGAGAAAGAATGGGCTCTTTTAGGATCAATGAAATTTGGGGTTCTGAGCAGTGTTGACATAAATCGGGTAACCATGCTATCATCTTTAAAAACGTTCCAGTTTTGATCTCATCTTATCTTTTTTGTTCAAAACACAATGGTTTATTCAAAAGAATCTTGTTTTGTTTTTTCAAACCTTTTATAAACTGGACATTCTTTTGCTCATTGCCCCAGAGAATATTATAAAGCACTTTGGGAACTGTTTCATAGTGGTGATCACCCAATTCAACAAACATTCACAGTCAAAAGTGCAACAATTTTAACAATTATAAGCATGAGAAGACACAAATAACAAAAATCTATACAGATGCTATGCACGTGATAAAAGAGTTCATTAGTTTCAGAAATTCCCTTCTTATGGCAAGTTTTCGTTCCCTATTGTCACTGATTTGGGATTGTTAATTTTTCCATGAAATCGCAGAGTTCTCTATTGAATAGCTACTTTTCTGAGCCGAGAGCAACTTCACTGACTCGGCCTGACTTTGACAATGTATCTGAGAAGAAAATTTCATCACCCTGCTCGCTGATTAAGCCTCAATGCTGCCCTTGATGCTTCCAAAAATGTTCCCTTGATGATGTTAGACTCCAATAGATAGAAAACCAGTAATATCTACAAGAAATGTATTACCTATGCACAAAATGTATCTATTTACAAAAGATAAGGATAATGCAAGATAGATGCATGTAGTGATGAATGGATAATGCATTACCTATGCATGAACATATATACAAAGGGATGGATAATGCATGATGAATGTATGAACATATATGTACAAAGACATGGACCATGCATGAAGGATGTATGACAAATATCAATGGATATGATGATAAATCATAAAAATGTGTATATAGATACAACATGGCATGGCAATCTATGTCGAAAAACAAATAAACGGATATCTGCGGTCAATTATATGGATGCATGAGAATACAAAAATGATGTCATGATTTCCTATGTTGAAACCTGCAAAACAAACGGTTATTCATATGCAACTGCAAAAAGGAAACAAAGACAGAACAAAAACAGTTAGTAACTAAGCATAAAGATGAAGTATGAATGAAAAACTGAAAATTGAAGTAAAATCGTGCCCCTTTTATTCTTGAATAACAAAACCTTTTATTTTCTAGAAAAATCAAAAGGACGAAAATGCCCTTGGGGCGGGAAGCCTACCTACTGCGGATAAAGTCATTATCCACTATACGGTCTTTATTTGAAAACGGTAAAAGAGATAAAGGTTAGAAGCGTCCCTTCTGTGTGTCCTATACACTCATCCTCACGGGTTTGGCTTTATACAGGCTAGCTTTCTCACTTCTATATGCTAGGTTTTGGTTATACTTCTAAAGGTTCCCGAATTGTCCTCACTGTCGCCCACTCCAGGCTAGTAAGGCCCCCAATTCTCACCCATTATAGGCTCACTGAAAAGGGTCCAATTCGAGTGGAAGCATTTCACATAACCCATACGGGGATCTTAATTGACCCCACGAAGGTTAGCTAATCTGCCCCCGAGCTAAGGGTATAAAATTCAAGCTTCGGGTTCGAGCCGATGCAAGCAATGCAAAAAGTGATGTGGTGCAGAAGGGACATACAAACCTTTTACCACTACCGACATACCAAACCATAACCCCCCAACCTAACCTGAAACTAGCAGCTGACCACCAATCAATCAAAACACGAAAAACACAGTTAAGCAATAAAGCAAGTAATAAGCAACAACAAACACTGAAAATGCAATACCATCCAAGAAAAGAACAAAATGCAACCAATTATTATTTAAGACCCTAGATCTTGTTAAACTAAGTGAGGCCTGACTCTCTAAGTATCCCCAGTGGAGTCGCCAAGCTGTCGAAACGTTCGGATCTGGGGAACCCTGCCGAGACGACGTTGGAAAAGGAGGAGACGCCACTAATCTTTTTAAAGGTGTGATTAGTCACCTAAAGGCTGCCTAAGCTAAGTAAGGTCCAAAGCTCGGCAATGGACCCACTAAACCTAAGGTTCGGTCTTACAACCTAAATCTAGGTTCGGGAGTCGATTACGCTCGGGGAAGGATTAGCACCCCCGAGTCACCCGTCAAGTGACGGTACCTCTAGTCTAACTAGATCAACCGGGTCCAAAAAGAAAAGTTGGTTGCTTTTAATCCTAATCTTGATTATTATTAGAAAGGGTTATAAAAAGAAAATAAAAACCATTTTTGTGAAACCGATGTCGAGAATTCGAAGAATATAATCGAACACTGTCGATTAACTCTATCACGATTCTCTTTCACTATTTGATCTCTTATTGATCCTTTTCTCTTCAAAAAGGGAATTTTGAAAAATGTTGTGACAAAATCTTTTTACCATTTTTTGATTTTTCTAAAAACTTGACCAATTTTATTAATTTCCAAAATCTTCTTTTGGATTTCTTTATTTTCCAAAATCTTCTTTTGGAATTAGCTTATTTTATTTTCCAAAATCTTCTTTTGGAGTTGCTAAAGAAATGTTCCTTTTGAAAATGCTTACCTTGAAATCTCTTTTTATTTTCTGATTTTTTCTTCTTTTTGATTTTTGATCTTTTTCTATCTCTAGATTAATGTATGTATGCAAATGATAAATGCAAAGTCCAGTTATTAAAGTTAACTCACGTAACCCAGACTTTTGAAAGCACTTCCCGGGATATATGCTCGGAGCCCCGACGCATCCCGAGAAGAGCCGTCTCATCCTCAGAGACATTCAGTAGCCCGAAAACTCGATCACTCACTGAATGCCCCTTCTTCAGAAGGATTACGGTCATTAACTGAATTAAGGTGGTATGATATGCAAACAAGTATAATTAATGACAAATAAATATGATACGCATGCAATTAACTCTACTTTACCTCTACAGTAATTACTACTTGTTACAAACCATGGCCTAATCAAATTGAACTTAAACTAGCAAAGAACAAAATTGAAAGAAATTAAAAGCTTAAGGGCCGTGTTGAACAAATTGGAGACCTGTCTGCACATCAAGTAAACAATTAGCAATATTCAGGGAGCAAAAAGCACCAATTAAAAATTAATAAAGTAAATCAAAACACCCAATTGCTCAATTCTAACATCAATTGCTAAAACCATGGACCAAATTGAATCAAATAGTAACTAAAATCCTAAATCAGGGACTAAATTGCATCAAATAGTAAATAAAACCCTAAATTAGGGACTAAATTGCATCAAATAGTAAATAAAATCCTAAATCAGGGACCAAATTGCATTAAATAGTAAATAAAATCCTAAATCAGGGACCAAATTGCATTAAATAGTAAACAAAATCCTAAATCAGGGACAAAATTGCATTAATTAATAAATTGATTTGAAATTAGGGACCAAGCCGCATAAATTAAAAATAAAATCCTAAATCAGGGGCGAAATTGAATTAATTAATAAATGAAATCCTAAATCAGGGACAAAATTGAATCAATTAATAAATGAAATCCTAAATCAGGGACTAAGGTGAAAATGGCAACAAGTTTTAGTCTTTATGTGAATTAATAATAACTTATAGGATCTAAATGCATTAAATTAGGGACTCAATTGATGGAAATTAAGAATCATACCTGAATTGGGTCGACCCGCGGTTTTCAGGTCGAATCGAGTCGGGTTGGTATGGGAACTATATAAACTAACCTTCTTCTTCTTCCCTTACCTTTAGAAACCCTAGCCATCTTCTTCAACATGACAGCCGCCACCATGCCCCACCGTCGCTGCCACCATGAACCACCATCGTTGACCATCAAATTCACTCAACAAATTCCCCACGATCTCCTCATTCTAGATTTGTCCTCGCTTTTCACCAACATCACCTCTGACTTCCTCCATCTAGCCTAAACCGAACTTACTCTTAACTCTCGATCCGGCAAAGTGAATTGTCTGATGGGTCCCTTCTTCGAGTATGTTATTCATCGTTTCTTCCCCGGTCTTTTCACCGTACTTGATCTTGATTCCGACGTATTTGAACCCTCTCCTACCCTCCTTTGAAGAACAACCCTGACTTAACTGAGATCGAAGTGCTTAGACTCAAGGCTCCAAATAAATACAAATACTGGCATTATCAAAGCTCAAAGGGGGCTCGACAATGGGGCTCCGAGTAAAGGTAATTTCTTTTTGTGAAGAATCAAGCTCCCTTTCTTTATTTTTGTCTTCTAAAAACCCTAGAAAATTTTCGAATCTTTGTAATCTCCCCTCTTTGTGTGTGTGGAGGAGTTGATTTTTTATTATCGAGAGAGTTTCAAAGAGAGGGTGATCGAGCTAAAAAAGACCCTATTTTTATGGCTATTTTATTATGTTTTTGGATCCATTTATGCTTAAATATATGTTATTTTGTTGATATTCGTGTTTTGAGTCCTTAAGTGATGTGAAATTGAGAAATTGTTGTTTTTCACTATTTTGGGAGCTATTTTGATGACTTTTTACACAGATTTGAGCAAAGCAATTTTGAGCATAGATTTGGAGATTTGAAGTTCGTGTTTGAAGACTTATTGAAGATAATTTGGAGACTTGAAGATTTTTTGAAGAATTATTTCAAGAGCAAGAATTGAAGATTGGATTCTTAATTGAAGACAAACCATGGATAAGCCTTTAAGCTTAGTTATTTTTGGATATTTTATATGGGAAGATACTCAGCCCATATAAGTCATTAATTGGAATTAAAATCCCAAATAATGACTCCTATATCCAAGGAGATATCCAAATCTCGTATATTCCTGCTTCTACTCCTAACAGGATTAGGATTCAGCGCAGTTTTGGTAGAAAAATCATAACTTTCTGTTCAGACCTCCGTTTGAAGCGCATGAGTACTCGTTGGAAAGCTTACTCTGAGATCTACAACTTTCCTTTGAAATCCAAGACCCAGTTCTGCCGTTTTCAAGCCCAAAAATGCCGTCGAAATCCCTGCACGAAATCAGGATTTTTTCAGGATCCTATTTTAACTTGGATTCTACTCTAGGAAGACTTTTAATCTAACTTAGAGTCTAAGTTAGACCCTAAAACGTCCTACACTCCTTTCCTACTTAGGATTGGAATTCTTAGGGTTATTTTCACTATAAATAGTCACCTCCTGTAACACAAATCACATACCTACACACACATAATTTTCTCTTCTTCTTTTTTTCTTCTAGTTCTAGTTTTTCTTATAGTTTTAGGGCTAGGGTGCCGCCACCCTCTCTTTGCATAGAGAGGGGCGGCAACCCTAGGTTATTCAAGAGGAGATTTCGCCTTCAAGTCTTGTAAGTTTTATTAAGCCTCTCATGGATTTTCCCAAATCCATGAGGAGCTAAATTCTTAATACTTCTAATCCTTTGGTGAATTCAATCAATTGATGATGGTGAGATTTTTTTGCTTATAATTTGGTATTTTATATTTGATAGATAGCATGTTAAACTCTGTTTTATTTCATGATCTTGATTTTTATTGATTTATTGTGGCCACTGAAGAAATAATTTGAGAGATCTATTGCTAAGTCAGGCGGAACAGTTAACCCTCGAGTCTGATTGTTTGGTAGCGAATTGATGACGTTTAATAGACGCTCAATGGGTTTTGCATGCCAGTGATCAGATTTATCTGGGTGTTATATGGTTTTATTTATTAAGCATGTGTGAAAGAACTAATTAAATAGTTAAACTTAATGCTTTGTTGCTTGGTGAATCTTTAAGTCTTAACCGGTAATTGATTTGTTAAGTTAATGAAAGGGGTAATTTAAGCCTTAACCGGTAATCTTATCTAAATAGCATGTTAGGATTTTCCTAGGCCAGTTATCATCAAGGATTTAATATTGAATTCATCTTTTAAATCAAGGATCCAAAGTCAATTTGATTGTTTTCTACCATTGGAGAAGAAATATGCTTTTTAATTCTTGTTTTCTTTCTTAACTGCCATAGATCTAGATTCAATTTATTTTGCTTTGTTTTCTAGTTTAATTGCTTTCTTTTCAATTATTTTTTTTAATCCCCTGTTTTTACGCAAAGCTTTTGAGATATTTTTAAGGATTGTATCTTCGGATAAGGTCTACTCCCCTTCTCTGTGGGATCGACCCCTGCTTACCATATCTACTTAGTTAGGATTTTGTGGGGATTATTTTCATGATTGCTGAGAACCGATCAGAGGACCAGATTTTTTTTTGTGAGAGTTCCTTGAGAGGGAGAGGATTCTAGAGTGCAGTGGCGATGGAGGTGTCTGTGTATTTGAAGGAGAGATTTTTCTCTCAGAGAAATAGTTGTGTGTTGATGAAAGCTTTCTCGTTTTTTTTAGAGGTCAAGAGAAATGATCAGAGGGTTTTTTTTTTTTATCGATGAGTGAGAGTTCGATCCGAGAGGAAATTCAGGGAGCTATCCTGTGTGTGGTGTGTGTGTCCCCTTTTTAAGGTCGAGAGATACTGATTTTAAGGAGAGAAGAATCCCCTGATTCAATGCATTAGCTCTAACCAATTTTTTTGTCTTTTTGTGCAGGTTTTTTGTAAAGGATAGGATCAGGAGAGTGAGCTGGCAAAGGAGGTAAATCATCCATTTTTTTTAGGTAACTTTTCCTCTTGTAACTGACTGAATGGGCTTGGATGTTTGTTGCTTTGTTTGTGTGCCATTGCTTTTGGTTTTCAAACGGATATCTGTAATGATCTCCACTTGTTGTTGACTACTTTTTAGCTTGAAAATGCCTTTGACCTCATGAATTCTGACCCTGTATGCTTGCTGTTATGGTGCAAATGCTTCTGAATTTGATGTACTCCTTGAGTTCGACATGATCTTCTTACCAGCTGATTCTTACTTTCCTTATGTGTTTAACATGTTCATGAAGCTCCCTGAAATGATGTAGTTGTTGAATTACTGTGTCAAGTGTCTGAGCTTGATATTCTGATAATGACTATTGAATCTGCTTTTAAGGACAAAATTAATCTTGATGTGCCCTGCCTGTAATTTTTATTGATGAATCCTAACAGTGACATGAAATGAGAGAGACACACTAGAATGGAATGCCAAGGTTGTTCTGTTTTTGTGTTGTTTGTTGGATTGACTTTCCTTGAGCAAACAGAATTGGCCTTTGGCTCGAACCTGCCTTGCTTTTAATCTATGACACATCTTGTTGTTTAGGAGAACCTGATCCTGACTCTTCTTTGCAAGTGCAATGCTTTGGCAATCTGTTTTCTTGCTTTGCTTTGTTCCACACTGCCTGTTTTACTTTTTTTTTCCTTGTGTTTGCCTATGTGAATCGCTCGCTTGTAGAACCATTTGGTCTCCTTCTAATGAGCCTTTCCATGTTATTTTAGAGTAGCAAGCTTTTCTTGTTATTTCGGAGTACGTACTGCTTGGTAAATTGGTAATTGTTGCTTGCTGAAAAATGCTTGATATGTTCGAATGATGGTTCTTTGCTTGGCGATCTGCTGCTTGTTATGTTTCAGGTTGTATTGGCATTTAGGGACTAGGAATTAATCTTGGATTCCTTTCCCAATTCAGCCAAGAGCAAAATGCCCCACATGCCTTCATGTTGTTTTGTTGCTGCATATGTTCTGTTGTGAAGCTCCGTGTTGGCCTGCTTGCTTTCTTTTGCTTTGTGCTTTCTAGTCTCGTTATCACTCTCACCATTCCTCTCATGCACAGCCCTGCACATGAGGTCCTCTAAAAGACCTTCAACGCTCGGGTGCGTGCTTGTTTGATAACCTTTGAATGTTTTTTTGCTTTGCTTGATGTTGCTTTGCATGATGTTGCTGCACTGCCCTTGCATTCCATTTATGCCCTCCGACCTTTTCTCAGCTTACACCAATTAATGGTGTTTAGCCTTGAACTTGGGGGCCACATTTTTGTTGATATTTGTAATTTGCAGGTCATGAGATCACTGCCCTTAGGGTCATTTTGTGCTTTTGGACCATTGAGGAATCTTTGGAGAAGGAAAGAGAGGGCAAGAAAATATCCACTAGGAAAACAATTTGATCATCACTATAGCTAGGCATATGAATGTAAACTCTATTTAGTGTTTTTCTATATGTGTAATCTATATGAAATGCAAATGGGCAAATGAGAATACTGAATTCTTTTTGTGATTTTCAATTTCCAATTTTTTTTATGCTCTTTTGATTAACAATGTTATAATGCAACTATTTTTACCTATGCTATGTTATTTGAAGTACTTTTAAATTAATCAAAAGCAAAATAGTCTCCCCAAAATGATTTTATATTAGAATAAGTACTTAGAGTGCTTAATGCCAAATCACCAATTATGCACTAAAACTATGATGCATGCCCATGCGATTTAATTAAAATTACCATGAAAAATAAATGACTTTTTTGTGACAATGCTTAGGATAAAAACTACTTAAAATGCAATATCCAATGTAACGTCTAACCAATTGCTAAATTGAGGATTAATTGATCCACGAACTAAATTGAGCTTAAACTACCTGATTGAAATGCAACAACGCTAGATCACTGAATGAAGTTAAGCCATGAGATATGCAAAAATGCCAAAGATGCCCATTCTAAGATTTTTTTTTTTTGTTTTTTTGGGTTTTTCAAATGCAATCTAAATGACCAAGATGAATTAACTAATCTAAATTACAAGTGGACTTAAAATGACCAACGTGCCCCTGAATACACAAATGACCAGAATGCCCTTAGTGTAAAAATGACCAAAATGCCCCTGAACATGCGAATGACCAAAATGCCCCTAGGTGACCCTAAAGCCAAATAAGAAACAAATTCATTTAAATTAAAGGATACAGGACAAGAATGGGTGTCTACACCATACTTTCTCATGTATGTCAAAGCCTAAAGGAGCCGATGGAGACCTGCTGATAGGGTAGGAAGCATCTTTGACTGCTTCACCCCATAATGCCTTAGGCAATATAGCCATCCTTAGCATGCATCTAACTCTTTCCACAATGGTGCGGTTCATCCTTTTATTAAAGCCTTATGAGGCCCACTTGAAACCAAGCCAAAATGTGGGTTGGACCCAATGGTCATAAGCCCAACAATCTCCCCCTCCAACCCCATACGGAGGAGACGTGTCACACAATCTGTTTCACTTGAAGTTTGCCTTGGCCAAGGTGTCCATCCCGGCCAAGTTGCTACACAACTCAAGTTTCTCCTTGGGAACCACTTTGGTTAACATGTCCGCAACATTCTTATCGATGTGAATCTTCTTCAACTGCAATTCTTTATCTTCCGTTGCCATACGCAACCAATGGTACCTAACATCAATGTGCTTTGTCCTAGCATGGTACATGGTATTCTTACTCAAATCCAAAGCACTCTGGCTATCACAAAATACCACATACTCTTTCTGACTCAAACCCAATTCATGAAGAAATCTTTTCATCCAAAGCATTTCCTTACCTGCTTCAGTAGCTGCAATATATTCAGCCTCCGTTGTCGACAAGGCAACACACTTCTGCAACTTAGACTGCCAAGAAACAACTCCCCCCGCAAAAGTAAAAATGTAACCTGAAGTAGATTTCCTACTATCAAGATCACCCGCCATGTATGCATCTGTAAACCCTTCAAGAACTGTCTCTGTAGTCCCAAAACTCAAGCACATCTTCGAAGTGCCTCTCAAGTATCTGAAGATCCACTTCACTGCTTCCCAGTGTGCCTTTCCCGGATCGGAAAGAAATCTGCTCACTACACCAACTGCATGAGCTATGTTAGGTCGTGTACAAACCATGAGATACATCAATGAACCCACTGCAGAGGAATAGGGAATAACTGACATCTCATCTTTCTCTTTCTCACTCACAGGACAAGATTTCTTGGTTAACTTGAAATGATTAGCAAGTAGTGTTCTAACTGACTTAGCATCCTGCATGTTGAATCTCTTGTGCTAAATATTTGCTACAATAAATATCCAGTGCTAAATATTTGTTGTTCTATTTATTTCATCCAGTCCAGTTTCTTACTTCTATTCTATTCTCTTATCATTTGTTTTTAAGTTGATTTAATACCCATATTTTCTTATCAACGTCATAGGACATTTAGCCAAACTTTTCTAACCTTTATACCTTATATACTATGCAAGGTATATATTATGCATTTTCTCTTTTCATGTCAAGTTCCCAATACTATGCAAGGTATATACTATGCATTTTCTATTTTCATGTCAAGTTCCCAATTCAGTAATTGTCTAACAATTTTCCAAATCCCGTATAGAGACACAAGCCCGCGGCGAAGCGCGGGCCAAAATCTAGTATTGTTTAAAGTGATGATCCTATAGAGTCGAGTCTGTGAGAGTTACCACAAACTCGATGCTAAATCACACAAATAATCACATATTTAAGTGAATTTTTAGTTTACTCATGTAGTATTTTAAATGAATTTTAGTTTGGAATGTGAAATTTTTAAAAATTTTGTATTTGTTGAGGTAAAAGCTCAACATAAAGTTTTCGTATGAAATAAATTTTTCTTTTGATCAATTAAGCATGTTAATAATTAAGATACGATTTTAACATTAAATTTAGCCCCAAATAAATTTTATTTATTTATTTTACTAGATTACTAAATATCACCCCCTTTTACTACCCACCGCCCTCCCTTGGACTATTTTGCTCTTTACTTTATTTTCTTCAAACTTCAAAATTTTCAATTCTCTCAAATTCTCTCAACCTTCAAAACTTTCAAAGCTCAATCATTCAAAATCATTCAAGTAAAACAACATCAAAACTCATGCACAAAGATTTTTTCGGATTGAAAGTATGTTTAGAAAAAAAAAGAAAAAATTAGTCTATTTATCATTAATCAAAGATTAAAATTCTCTTGCTAATATTGACATATCCATACCCATTTAAGCTAAATGAATTGTCCAATACTTATTAAAGGATAAAAAGAAATTAAAGGAAAATCTAAAAGGATAAAAAAAAGAAAAAAAACGCAGGAAGCACGGGTCGGGCGCGGATCGCGACCCGCCATGGCTCGGGCGCAACCCACCCATGCTTCCTGTGTTTTTTTTTTTTATCTTTTTAGATTTCCCTTTAATTTCTTTTTATCCTTTATTAAGTATTGGACAATTCATTTAGCTTAAATGTGTATGGATATGTCAATATTAGCAGGAGGATTTTAATCTTTGATTAATGATAAATAGACAATTTTTTCTTTTTTTTTTAAAAAAAACATACTTTCAATCCGAAAAAATCTTTGTGCATGAGTTTTGATGTTGTTTTACTTGAAAGATTTTAAATGATTGAGTTTTGAAAGTTTGAAGGTTGAGAGAATTTGAGAGAAATGAAAATTTTGAAGTTTGAAGAAAATAAAATAAAGGGCAAAATAGTCTAAGGGGGGCGGTGGCTAGTAAAAGGGGGATGTATTTAGTAATACCCTTATTTTATGGGTAGATATGGATTTCTAAACATTGATTACAATAAGGTTGTAGAATGAATATTTGATTATATGTGTGATTTAACACCCACGGACTCGAGTCTCTATGATCATCACTATCTTGTTTAAACTCTTTTTTGCACAAACTTGTGTTTAAAGTTTAAACTCTTGAAGAGGAGAAATCATATCCATTGACTCGTTTGGCATCGTTTTTGTTTCCTGTTTTCTGTTGGCAATTTCCTGTTTTTGGAAACAAAACAATGAAAACATATTTGGCAGGCTGTTTCCGTTTTCAAAAATTTTGGAAACAGAAACCGTGTTTTGGAAAAAAGTGGAAGCAAGAATTTTGTGTTTTCATGTTTTTCCAAAACACTTCCAAAACACATAAGCACAATAATGAACAGTAACTCACATGCTTTTTAACCATTTTTTCTTTTACTTTTTTATTTAAAAACATATAATCAAATTGTAAATCCAAACATATTTTTGTTTTCAAAAATTGACAACGCAACAAAAATAAAACGAAAACGGAAAAACAAAAACCCCTAAAGAAGGTCTCCTTAGCCAAATGTGACGTGTCTCTCGCTCTTTTTATCTGGTATTTATTCTAAGGCCCTACTCAGTACTCACTAGACTTTTCTACTCTGTCATCAATAATTCAGTCCAAAGCAAATCCAAGCACTCGTAAATATCTAAACACTTTCTCTGTCGCTTCACTTACACTCTTAAAATCTAAATCAGATTCAGATTTCAGAAATCAGAACAAACAAGATAAAGCAAAAGAAGAAGACACTTTGTATCAGACAAAAACAAAGGTGAAAATAAAAAAAGAAAGCAAAAATCATGTGTTGTGAAGATTGCAGGCCACTGGGATTCCTTCTGGGCCTTCCCTTTGCTTTTCTATCTCTCCTTATCTCCATTGTTGGCGTTGTTGTTTGGATCGTCGGGTTTGTTCTTCCTTCCTTTCTTAGGCGTTTTGACATATTTTGGGATCTGGGTTCTGATTTATGAGCATTGAATTGTAACATTTCAACTGTGTGGGTTGGTTTTGGGCAGGTTGATATTGACAATAATCTGCCCGTGTTGTTTGTGCGTGACGGTGCTTGTGGAGATGGCGCTGGAGTTGATCAAAGCTCCCATTCATGTCATGGAATGGTTCACTTCACAGATCCCTTGTTAGTTGGTCTCTTAAATTTACCACTGACTCCATTTCTTTAGCTTTTTTTTTTTTGGGGGGGGGGGGGGGGTTTGTACTGTATATTTGCTTGCTTCATCATATGTTTTCTGGATCTATTGCTATTAAATTATTTGATTTGGTTGGGTGATGGAAAATTCAAGCGAATTTTGATTTCTTCATTCTCAACTGTTTGATAAATTAGATGGAATGTCGGGTGGTAAAAAAAATAAAACCCTCTTAAATCTGCTCCCTCTGTCTCTGTCCCTTGGCAGTTAACAGTTCAGTTAGCCTAAAACGATGATGGGAATTGAATTAGGTAAAGGTTCAAAGTCGAACAAGCAAAGTGATATGATCAATTCAAATCCAAATATTTGAGTAAGTGGTGAGAATGGAGTTGGAGAGTTTGCACAATGGCTCATTTTGAAGACTAGACTTTAAGGGTACCCATTTTGTCTTTTGAAGCTGTGAGCTAATAAAACAATTGCTCACTAATAAAACAATTGACGCTAATGTAATGATGGATCTGTGACTGAGAGATGTATGATTCATCCAAATAAAGCAAATTGCTCACTTGCGCCAGCCAAACAGGAGCCACCATTTTTATCGAATTGCATTGGAGAATTGGACTTGGTGACAGTAAAAAAATGTAATGGGTGCTAATTCGTACACGAGGTACTCATTTTATTTCAAAATAAGTAAACATTTTTATTTTTATTATTCAGATACAAAAAACATGATGCAAAACTATAAGATGAAGACCACTATAAAACAACATAAACAAACTGACTGACTAGGATTTCGGTATTCCTATTTTATTCACGAAAACAAACATTCACAAGAAAACGAAAACACATCTTATCTTGGAACCCTCCTCAACGTTTACACTCGCCATGCTCCTCGTACTCACCATAGCCACCGCTCTCATTCTTTGGTTCATCCGCTCCAATAACAAGTTCCTTGGTCGTTTGGGCAATTTCCACTATTGTTTCTCCAATGGCTCCCAACACACCTGTTTGGGTTCCTCCTTGTTGTTCAGTTGGTGATTCAAATGATATCTTCCCTTGGCTTCCTCCCTCTTGTTCACCTGGTGATTCAAACGATTCTCTCTCTGTTGTACAGTCCACTGTTTTTCCAATACCTCCCATTTGCTTATTTGCTGCTTGTTTGTCAATGCCTTCTTGCTCATTTTGCCAACTCTGTTGTTTTCCTTGGCGCTCTGTATTTTGGCAACGCTGCTCTTGTTCATGTTGCTGACTCTGTTGTATTTCCTGCTGCTCTATATTTCGGCACCGCTGCTCTTGTTCATGTTGTTGACTCTTCTGCTCTTTTCCCTGACGCTCTATATTCTGGCGACGCTGCTCTTGTTCTTGTTGCTGACTCTGCTCCATTCCTTGGAGCTCTATAATTCGGTGGTCCTGCCCTTGTTCATGTTGCTGACTCTTTTGTTGTCCTTGGCGCTCTATATTTTGGCGGCGCTCTTGTTCATGTCGCTGACTCTGTTGTTTTTCATTGCTCTCTACATTAATTCGGCGGTCCTGCTCTTGTTCATGTTGCTGACTCTTTTGTTGTCCTTGGCGCTCTATATTTTGGCGGCGCTGCTCTTGTTCATGTCGCTGACTTCGTTGTTTTTCATTGCTCTCTACATTTTGGGGGCTCTGCTCTTGTTCATATCGCTGACTTTGCTGATTCTGATTGCTCTCTACATTTTTGGGGATCTTCTCAGTGTCCTCAAAAAATCCAGATTAATAATCAATATTTGTTATGTCAGCAGCAAAATGATAGGAAAAAAAAAAAACGGCATTTGAAAGAGACATTAAGCAAGACTAATCCTGGAAAACCAACAAAAGTAGGAACCACATTATTACTTAAGATTTAAGAAGACGAATCTCGGTTAAAAATAGAAACAAGATAAGAACTGAATGTCAAGTTGGGCCAGAAGCAAAGTAGAATGTGATACCTGTCTTTCGGCAGCTCTCTTAGCTTCTAGTTCTCTCTGTGCCTCCTCCTTTTTCCTAGCCGTGTACTCTTTCAGACTCTCACCAGCAGCTGCAGCAACTTGTTTGGCTGCCCCTATTGGCTTTGCAGCAATCTCCACCGCCTTTTGACCGGCATACTCTGCCACCTTGGCTGCAGCCTTTGTCCCTTCCACTGCTTTTTCGGTGGTATAGTGAGTTGCGCTCCAGCCAGCCACATAGGCCACGTCCTTCACATCAGCAGCCAACTTGCCTGCGTATCCTGCAGCTTCTTTGCCTTTCTCCACCGTCACATCCTTGGTTGCTACAGCCGTTTCTCCTGCATAACTCGCAAGGTTCTTACTGACATCAGCTGCATATTCTTTAGCTTGTTCAACCTTTGGTGCTGTGTAGTCCAGGGCAGTCTTGCCTGCGCTCACAAGGGTATCTTTGGTGGTGGCATATCCCTGTTTTGCAGTGTCCTTGGTCTCGTTCCCTTTCTCTGAAATATACTGCGAAGTCTTTTTTGCACCTTGGAGAATAGTGTCTTTTGCTTGGGCGCCCTTCTCTGTTGCATACTCAGTAGTTTGAAGAACGGTGTCCTTTGCTTGGCCACCCTTTTCCTTGGCATACTGAGCTGCAGTGTTAATCCCTTGGCCGCCAGAGGTTTGCTTTGCTTGGACACCGGTATTGATCCCTTGGCCGCCTGAGGTTTGCTTTGCTTGGACACCGGTATTGATCCCTTGGCCGCCTGAGGTTTGGACCTTTTCTTTGGCATAGTCAGGTACAGTACTATGAAGGCCTTGGCCACCTGAGGTTTGCTTTGCTTGGACACCGGTATTAATCCCTTGGCCACCTGAGGCTTGGACACCCTTTTCTTTGGCATAGTGAGGTACAGTACTATGAAGGCCTTGGGCGCCTGATGAATCCTTGGGCTTGGCCGCATTATATCGCTCCTCGGCAGACCTTATAGCCTGTGCTGAATTCTGCTGAGCTAATGATCTGAGCTTAGAAAGCTCTTGTAGAGATAATTGCTCTTGTTTATCACCACCGGCCGCTTCTCTGCTTTGGGATTGGCCACCCTCATCTTGCTCTCTGCGACTAGTCTCTTGTTTTGCAGCTGCAGCTTCTCTGTCTTGTTGATCACGAGTCATTTCAAATTTCCCCGGGGCAGAAGGACCCCCAGTTGACCTCCCTTGGGGTTGTTGATTTTCACCAACTTTACCTGCACTACTAGTACTCTTATTCTGGTTCTTGTCGGCTGGTTCGGCTACTACAACCGCCGCAGAAATAGTGACTCCACCCACATTCCCTGCTGCCTTTTGATCAGACGCCTCATTTTTGCGGCCACCAGCCTGATTATTATCAGCCAGAGACTCAAAGTGAGTGGTCATCTTTGGGACTCTGTCTTTCTCAACGTGAATTTCTCTCTCGGCTGTGGTGTTTTCTCTACGCCTAAGCTGATTCGATGCCATGTCTGATAGCTTTTTTGTGTCTTTGCTATTAGTTTCTACTTCTAGTGTTGGATGGAGAATAATAAGTGAATATGTCGTGGGTTTGTGAGAATCAAGAAGCGGCAAATTTTGGTGTTTAAATAAGAGACATGCAAACCAAATTCAGTTCGGAAATGGAATTGTGTGCGTGGAGATTGACATGTGTTGGGCTCAACTCAGACACGTGTTATGCTCAACATCAATGTAAGACTGCTGAGTCATCATCTTCAGTTCTTGACGTGTGTTATTAGAGGCACCAACTTGTCTGGGTGACACATGTTCGTTGAGACAAAGTTTGGATTTGGATAGAATACTTTGGAATCCTGTGTCAACTTTAGTCAAATGAATTCAGCTTCCTCTCGTAACTAGAAGAGAAGAGATATATAGATGAGAAATCAAGTTTTGCTCACTTTAAATTAACATTTTTTTTGTTATCAAAAAGAAGAAAACATTTATTTAGTTGCTAGTTAGTGCATCAAAATACTTTTAGATCACACTTCAGTTCGATTTACATGCATTTCTTTTCGTTGGGCGGTTATGCGATTGGCCAACCTAAAGCTCGGGCAAACAAAGCCATCTGGCGCTATCGGATTGGAAATTATTTCATAAACCACATAAATAAATAGGAGAAATTTACAACATTTATTTGATAGGATTTTAGTTGGTAATTATAAGAAAAACCCGAATTGTCACAATTTTATTAGTCGTGATTATGAATGACGTGGTTGAACTGATTCATGTAATAATAATTTCTCCATAAATAGGGTAGGATAACTTAATTTGACTACAATAATATAGTTTTTGGTATTTGTTTATACCTCAATTTACAATTGAGGGTAAATTGGTCTTATCATAATCATAATCAAGATGTGTGGTTAGGATTTAATCAAAATTCCTAAAGAAACTAGGTTTTTGCACCACCCTAGTTCAAATTGAATTAGGAAAGTCTTGTAAATTAATTGCAATTGCTGAAATTAATTAATTACTAATTAAATAATAATTATTTTTTGAATAATTATTATTAAATTTCTAGTGCATGCCGCTGCTACCCAGTTGAGTGGCACACAGAATCAAATCAGAAGCAGTTTCCTTTAATATTGCTGCCTGATAAGGAGGCAAACAAGTAAATAAGGAAAATTGCTTACCATCTGACCATGAGATGAAAAATACCTCATGGACATACATAGCAAGGCCCAAGTCGTCTCCCAGTCAGAGGAGAGGCCGCTCTACCCTGCAGAGAGACATTTTTCTCTTCTTGCAGGAAGGAGGCAGGGAGCTAAAGTTTGTCAGCAAGAGAAACATTTGTGCACGTGAGAGAGGCATGAGATTTTCAACCTCACACCTCCTCCATATAATCGACCTACCACAATGGAGAAAACGCCTAGCCTCCTCCCCACCCCGAGAGGTGAAATTGCAACTTGTATTTTGTTCAATTAAGGGCAAAATAGTGAAATTGACCAATTGGAGAGGTTAGAGGCTGCGATTTCTTCCAAGGAGCATACCATGATGATCCTTGAGCTATGTAGATCATCATGGTAAAATTTCACCTCATTCTGACATCGGAGTAAAAACTTATGCCCGATTTTCAGTTAAGGACATTTTCGGGAGCGAAACCAAATTCACCATGATAAAGAGCTCGAATCAACTTGGGATTTTTTCCATGATCTTATGGAGATATTCTAAGCTTACTGGTGAAATTTTGGTTAAATCCGAGATCGTTTGCAACTTTTGCATTCTTTTCAATTAAGGACACATGGCTTTCTCACCCCGGTTTAAGCCATTTTCTTAATTAATTCTTATTTTCATGATTTAAAGAACTAAATATGGCCAAGTATGGGTAATTTCGTGGCTTTGATGATCAGAGTACAATTCATGATGTCAGTTGGCCACTACTTAGCCAAATTAGCTAAATTCAGCACAAAAGAAGCAACAAAAGCCTGCTGCACTGTGATAGGCAGAAGGAAGAATTGTCATCAACTACCCAGGAGGCATATTTTCGTCCCCTATCCTAGCAAAGTGGCGCCCTTATGCATGTCCAATCCTCTCCCAAGCAGTTGGATGCAATCAGAAGAAGAAGGAAGCTTCACTGCACTTTCCTGAAAGTTGTCATCTGCATAGGAG
>AWUE01023094.1:0-15137 GCA_001974825.2 Corchorus olitorius
CTTATTAGGATAAAGCTTGAATTGTTTTTTTGTCATCTAACTTCTAATTATTTATTGAACTTTTTCTTCTATATAGCTCATGATCTAAGCACGTTTTGTTCCATGTTGTTTCCTCACCATGCAAGTTGGGAAATTTGGGAAATTCCAGACTCAAATAAGTAACTCACCCAAGTCACCATTTATCATGTTTCACCTTTTGCAATGATATTAGATGGAACGATACTATAATCACACCCTTTTTTTGGTCTATTTAGATGATTTTTCCCTCTTTGCAGGTCATTGTGGTGCAAGATTACTCCGGTGTAAGCACTAGGTACTTTTTTATTGGAATTGGATTAGATTTCTTTGGCCTCCAATTTTTTACCCGCCTTTTTGTTTGTTAGTTAGTTTTTTTTTGGACAATTGCAAAATGGTTTATAGTCAGCAACATGAGGTGGGGTAAAAGAGAAAGGTCATAATCAAAATAATTTCATGGGTGAAAGGAATTTCATTTCCCCACATGGGTCTTTCATGAAAACAAGGAATTTGTGTTTGCTATTGGGATTTCATGAAGCCTTTTTTTATGATTGTTGTGTTGTTTATTATCAGTTGATAGAATAATTATTCTCCATCTATATTTGTACTATTATCTATTAACGATAATTTGTACCGTTTACATATCTATTACTCTTTCAAATGAAACTCCAAATTGTTTCAATTAGTTTAACTACAAATCACATTGTTTTTTTGGCCGAACTACAAATCACATTGTTAATTGTATGGTTTTTTACCCTTATGAATAGATTGATATTCATTGATGAAGAAGAAATCTTGGATACTAATGAACCTTCTTTGAAACATATTCTATCTTCTACTTTATTTGTTTTTTTCTTACTTTACCGGTACAATATTAAACCTATTATATTTGGCATTTTCCCTTTAGAACACCATGATTAGACCATCCTAAGTCTTTTTTTGTGCTCTGTATGCTAATACTGTATTCTTAACTGGAAACCCTTATGCATTTTCTCTTTTTATGTCAAGTTCCCAATTCAGTAATCATCAAACCATTTTCCAAACCCCATATAGAGACACAAGCTCGCGGCAAAGCGCGGGCCAAAAAATTGACTTCTTTTTTAACAATCCAACAATTGCTATTGCAATACCAACAAATCCCTTCACCATTAACAAGTTATAGACACCCGCCCGCGGCGAAGCGCGGGCAACGTCTAATCAATTATATTCATGTGCACCTTATATCTTGCACCATGTTCATCGAAGATACCGAAATCTCCTTGTGCATTGTAAGTATTCATCATAATCAATGATCAACAAAGATCTTTGAATAAATCCATCCACTCAAACCTTTCTTCCATTCTTACACAAGCATCAACCTGATTTCTATACTCGAGTCACGCTTCAACAACTGCGCAGAACCTCAATAGTGCCAAAAAATTGACTTCTTTTTTGACAATCCAACAATTGCTATTGCAATGCCAACAAATCCCTTCACCATTAACAAGTTACACCCGCCCGCGGCGAAGCGCGGGCAGAGTCCTAGTTAAGAATAAAAATACAAATGAGTTGATAATCAAATTGGCAAGGGATTAAAAGGAATTGGGTTGAAGACACTACAGAAAAATAGTGAAATAGCGGCGTTTTAAAACGCCGCTATTTCAAATAGCGGCGTTTTTCACTTCGCCACCAGATGTGCCGTTATAAAAAATACCGTAATTTTACGGCGCTTTACCTTAAAACGCCGCTATCCGAATAACGGCGTTTAAACGCCGTTGTACAGTTTAGGATCCTTTAAAAAAAAATAATAATTCATGACATTAAATATAGCGGCGTTTAGACGCCGCTATAAAAAAGGGTATTTTAAAAAAAATTAATTGTGGCGTTTAAACGCCGCTGTATAGTATAAGGGTATTTTAAAAAAAAAAAATTATTAATATTACAGGATTGTTTACACAGGAATAAACCTTAAATTCTATTCCCAGAACAAGTTGAAGGACCACTTTGCAAGATGAAATAGAAAATATATAATGCTATCATTGCACAACAAATTTTGTTCAAATTAAAGAATCTTGTTTCATCTTCTTAAGCATTCAATCATACCATTATATTTACAATAAAACATAACAATTCCCAGAAGCCATAATACTAGAGCAGCTAAAACCAGTTTATTGCGCTCAACTAAAACCAGTTCAGTGGCTCTTCGCAGCAACTAAGAAATATGCTGAATTTTGAATGTTACTAGCACCATAGAACAATCCAGTAAAAGCAACAAGATCTAAACCATTACAGGGAAGAGACCATACAGTAATTAACTGCCAGAACATTTGTACCCTCCTGCAAAGAACAACAAACAGGAAAAGATTAACAATGTTTGAACAGTCAGATCCACATCAACCATGAAAGATAATACAACCTAGGATTTTGACATCTTTAAATATCTCAAGATGTCTACAATCTATATTATTCTTATATTATCAACTACCACTAGATATAGAAAACTCTTTTCACTTTTAAGCAACAAAAGGCCATGGAATTAAATAAAGCATATTTTTTTAAAAATTATATGGTCAATGGAATTTCTTGTATTTTAAATGTCTCCCTTCAAGGTATTACTTTGAAGATTCCTTAATTTGTGTTTCAGTCTTGTATTATCAACTATTACCACACAAAGAGAAAGTAAATACGGCACTAGCAAGTATGCACAAAATGCATTTATTAGAGCAAAAATTTACAGGGTCTTTCAGAGCAATTAATAATTGGGAGTAGTGAAATCCAGGCCATATTAAGTCTAATATTATTAAGCAGAAAAGGGGTTGATCAGGTGATTTGGAAACATAATCAGAATGGGGAGTATTATATATCCTTGATTAAATAACTACCAATGCCTCAACACCACCAGCTGCTACAAGAGCCAACAGAAAGACATGATACATAAATTACCTGAGGAGAACGTGTAAGTTGAACCAAGAGCACCTGCCTCTTGTCCTACAGCAGCATTATTACTGTAGAAAGGTGTTGGCGAACATCCAAACCACCATCTTGATCAGCTTTTTAATTTGAAGACATTCAACTTAGGGATTGCAACTCGAAACCAACTAGGGATCCTACATTGCAAATGGCTATAAGAAATCTTAGTTATTACAGACCCTAACCTTTGAAATATCCCCATTCTAACCAATAACACAAATGGATACTTGAGAACTAAATCCATGTGAAGCAGGCAGTGAAAGTAAAAAACAAGCTACCAGTAATAAAAAGCCTTCTTAATGGTAAGAAAAACCAATTGCAGCAACAAATTAAAATTGCAGAACCCAAAGTCAAGTGAAAACAGGGATCTGAAAATGCCCACTCTACCAGCAATAATTTTAGAAATGGCACCAGTGCCACAACAAACAGATCCAGAAATCCCATTGGCAAACTTTGTTTCGAAAACCTTAGGGAATCTAAAAATTCCTAGCAAATGAAATTAGATTTTACAAGCAGTTGCATTTACAAAAAAAAATAGATTATTAATACAAAAAGGGCATTGAAGACATACCTTCTAGAAGTCTAGAATAAGAACTTGCTTAGTGAATTGATGAAACATTCAAATCTCCACCTGAAAAGGAGAATACAAAAGAAATTGATGCATATGGGAAAAGAAAAAGACCTTAAAAAATCAAAACTAAGCCACAAATCACAGACTTAAATTTTCGAATAAATTTATAGAAACCATGGCTAATTTTATAGGTGAATAAATTCCTTCCAATAGGATTCATTCAAGAAAAAAGTAACAACGGGAAAACTAGTAGAAGCTTACAGGTAAGGGTAGTATTTTTTATTGGAAGCCACGTGTAACAAAGTCTTTCAAGCATTCTTGACAATCACTGTTGAAAAGAGAATAATGTAAGAGGAGACAGCTTTGCATATTGAAAATGATATACAAGAAAAAATGGAGGCATACCCCAATCCATCTAGTGGTTCCCAAGTATCATCTTCTGGCCCATAATTCTTCCAACGGACCTGCAATAAGAGGCAAAAGAAGTCATGATTGAGTAACCCTATTTAAGTATATTGGAAACAAATGATATTTGCAAAACATAAAACTAAATAGTGGTTCTGGATGACCAAAGAAGTTTTAAACGTAGTTCCAAAACTCAAAATTTGAGAACAACATTCTTTAACAAAACAATAAAGAAGAAAAAGACCTGACTAAATGAGCTATAGTAAGAGCTCCACGCTACCCATGGAAACCAAGAACTGATAACAACTAGATACAAGAGCAAGAATTGTTCTCCCCCTTGAAACCAACATCCATTAAGAATATATATCATTAATTCGTTGCATAATCTGAAGATAAACCATGATCCTATTATATCATTTACACAGACAAAAAGCTTGCAAGACATAGTAACAGTATTTGTAATGATACCATTCAAATTTGACATACCCCCGATTAACGAAGGCATACCCCAGATTTCTCCCAAAGCTGAACAAAATTTAACGAAGGCACCCACACAACAGAAACTGCAGCCATTATGGACAGAGTAAACGATCAATTCCTTTAACAAGTGTTTAACTAAGATCATGTGAAACTGAAACTAAATCAAGCAATTAGCAATATTCAATACACAATAAATAAAACAATTACATATAGAAATTCAATAACATGAAAAACTCTAGGGTTTCGAAAATCATAATTAGGGATTCGGGAAATGGAGGAGAAAAACTGATTGAAGGGGAAAAAGAAGACTTACCAAAATTTAAGACTTACCGATATCGACGAGGTGAGGAAGATCGGAGACCACAGCCGTTGTGTCCGCCTAAAATTTTCTCGTGTTTCCTCTTAAAGTTCAACACCAACCATAAAATGGAGATTTTAAAGCGTATTTTGCGATAGGGGAAAGAGCAGGGGAAGGAAGAAAAAAAGGAAAGAAAGGGAAGAAAAAAGGAAACCTTTCTTAATCTTTAGGAGAATCGAAGAGAAGCGAAGAGAAGCGAAGAGAAGGTAAGGAGAAAGGAAAAAGTAGAAAGAAAAAAGAAAACTTAGAAAGTTTCAGTTTTTTTGGAATGAGAGAAGAAAAGGACTTAGAGCAAATATAGGTTACTTTGGGCTTGGCCTGGGATGCCAAAACGGCATCGTTTTAATTTAGCGGCGTTTATACAAACAAAACGCGCTTCAAATAAAAAACGCCGTTAATTGTTTTACTTTATTTCTAACTATTTCTTGAAATATTTTTGGAGGAAAATTTACCCACCAAAACAAAGAAAAAAAAATCTCACTCCCTATATTACAATTGCGGCGTTTCCTTTCCTAGACGCCACTAATTAGCGGCGTCTAATGTCAAAACGCCGTTATATATTATCGGCGTAGAGTTGGAAACTTTCTTTGTTTTAAGGGAGAGGGAATTTTTCCTTAAAAAAAGGAAAAAAAAAACTCTCCCTCCATATATTAAAATGGCGGCGTTTCCTTTTCTAGACGCCACTAATTAGCGGCGTCTGATGTCAAAACGCCACTAATTAGCGGCGTCTGATTTCAAAACGCCGCTATATATTATAGGCGTAGAGTTGGAAACTTTCTTTGTTTTAGGGGAGAGGGAATTTTTCCCTAAAAAAAAAGGAAAAAAACTCTCCATCCATATATTAAAATGGCGGCGTTTCCTTTTCTAGACGCCACTAATTAGCGGCGTCTGATGTCAAAAGGCCACTAATTAGCGGCGTTTGATGTCAAAACGCCGTTATATATTATAGGCGTAGAGTTGGAAACTTTCTTTGTTTTAGGGGGGAGGGATTTTTCCCTCCAAAAAAAATAAAAAAAATCTCTCCCTCCATATATTAATATGGCGGCATCTTTCTATCGAAACGCCACTAAATAGCGGCGTCTTCATGTCAGACGCCGCTATATTCAATTTCAGAAAATCATATAGCGGCGTTTTGTTAGACGCCGCTAAATAGACGCCCCTATATCAGTGTTTTCTTGTAGTGAGATAGCTTTGACAGAGTGATGATGATGCCGTGAGCTTCCGTGAAAATTATTACATAATCAATAATTAAAATGTGGCATCTCCGTCCTACAAAGTACTAGTCCATCCATCTAAGATAAGTGGAACACTCAGAATATCACATATATTAAAATAATGATTAATTTATCTTAAAATTAATAACTAAAAATGTTGAAATTACCTAAAGACTTTATTATTGGTAGTGGAAAACACTTTCCATTTTCCATTTCTATTTTCATTTGCAAAAAACTTTTTTTTTTGTTTTTTAGACAACTTGCTTGGTACATGTGTTTCCTAAAAGCAATTTTCATTTTATTTTCTTCCTAAAAATAATTTTTGAAAAAATGTATTTGATCAATAATAATGAAATTAAAGTAAATAAAATAGTTCCAATTAAAATATTTAAAATGGCAATGTGCATAAAAAAATTAATGATATATGTTCTGACTATCAAACAACTAATGAAATCTTTATATAATTTAATTTAAAAAATTAATCTTTTTATTAATATTATTTTTAGTATAATTATTTTTTTAGTAGAATATATAATTGTAATAAACAGTACTACGGATAATACCCGCTTCATGCATAAACACGATAAATTACTCAAAACCAATTCTCTCTAGTCAGTCCATTTGTCACCAAGCATAGATAATAAAGCTTATCAAGAACGTGGAGTTTGCTTCCCTCTAATAGTAACAATGGGTGCAACAAACTAGAGATAGATACAAGCTTGATGGACACTTGTGAGAGGAGTGAATTGGTTATAGAAACTAACTATCTATTGTTGTTGTTTGGCATTTGTTTTTTTTTTCGACCGAAAAAATAGACTAAGCAATGAATTTAATTTTCGTCTACTCTGTCTATTTTAAAATGGTGGTCCTTCCTGTTATATATATATATATATACATTAAATATTATTTGAAACACCCAGGGATATTACTAAAAGTTCCTTTTGAGAATCGATGAGGAAGCTCGGTTTGAACATTTTTTTGTTTTTTTATGTCTTTTCTCATTTGGTTAATTACTAAGAAGGCCCTCAGTTAGTTTCTCACCATTTCCTTTTCCTCAAGCCCTTTTTTTTTAATTGCAAGAGTTTTTAACCAATTGAATGTGAAAGCATTTATCGACCATCAAATCATGTATTATTTATTTATTAAGAAGACCCTTAATTAGTTTCTCACAATTCATTTGGGTCTTTTGCTACTTTGAAGACTCATTTGCCCACTTTGTGTCCTCCTTTTGTTCTTCCTAATTTCGCTATTTCTGTAATTTTATGTGTAAAACCCATTAAAGTCTTCAGACTAATTGGTTTTGTTTTAATTTAATGATTTTCTTTTAAAAAATAAAAACGTCTCTCATCTTTCTCGAACTATAGTGATAAAAAGAATTTAATTAGATTTATGAGAAAGAAGATATTTTAAGTAGCAAAGGTTAATGTCCGAGAATAAGAAATGGATTACAAGCTACAATTTTATCAACAAAAAATGAATTTTACAGCTATGAAACTCAACCACCATTATTAATAAGTTATATATATAGAAAATTGAGATCCATTTAAATGGCAAACTACTTCACAAATACACAAAATACTAATAAAATTTCAAATTTTTGAAACGAAATCCTTTCTATATTCAAACAATAATAACAAAATCTATAACAAAGAATATCCACGCGCCAGCGTGGACCGATCAACTTGTTATATTATTAAGAATAAAGAATACAAATGGGTTGATAATCAAATTTGCAACAGATTAAAAGGAATTGAGTTGAAGAAAGCTTTGACGGAGTGATGCTGATCCTGTGAACTTCCATGAAAATTATTACATAATCAATAATCAAATGTTGCATCTTCATCCTACAAATTACTACTCCGTCCATCTAAAATAACTGGAACACTCAGGATATCATGTATATTAAAGATAATGATTAATTCATCTTAAAACTAATAACTAAAATGTTGAAATTACCTAAAGACTCTATGTTTGGTAGTGGAAAACATTTTACATTTCTATTTTCATTTGCTAAAAACTGTTTTTATTTTCTGTTTTTGTTTTGTAGAAAACTTGCTTGGTACATGTATTTCCTAAAAGCTGTTTTCATTTTCTATTTTTTCTTCCTAAAAAGAATGTTTAAAAAAAAATTATTTGATATTAATAATAATGAAATTAAAGAAAATAAAATAGTTCCAATTCAAATACTTAAAATGACAATGTGCATAAAAATTAAGCACTAGGGCCAGACTAATATATTTGGGCTTGAAGTAGATTACTTATGGGGCTTATGAGATGATAAGGCCTTGGTAGTTAATTAGAGAAGTTAATTATGGTTGATTAAGTAAGTTAATGGTTGGTTATTTCCACTTTAAATGGGAATAAATTAAATGCAATTCATATGTTGAATTGAATTCGGATGAGTGGTTAATTAACCACTAATTTGGACACTATTAATAAGAGTTTTTCTTATGTCCGGAGGGTTGGCAAATTCATCAAAGACAAGAAGTCAAGAAAATCTCATAGTTGTCTAGAATTTTAGAAGTAATCCTTAGAATTAGATTAACTTTGCAAATTAGGAGTAGTTTCCTTTAGTTTATATCTTTCTCAAACTCTTGTATTCAAGTATCCGAGATCATTGAATCTCAAACCCTTTGTAATTTCCTAGTGTTCTTAATAAATTTGTTTTATTTTGGAGCAATTGCAATTTTTTATTTAAATATAAATTCCCCACTCTTGCATAGAAGAAACAAGGGTGAGAACCCTTACATTTTTTGCATCAAACAATTTGGCACACCTGGTGGGACGCTAAGGAAGTTTTTGCAAATCATGCCTCCAAAAACAAGGCAAAGTAACAATGAGGAAGAAGATAATTCTACCTTTAATGTTAAAGTTAATGAAACAGTTAGAGTTGATGAGAGATCGACTCATGAAGATGGAGTTACTCCTGTCATGTTATCAAAAGCTATGATGGAACTTATTTAACAAGTTCAGAAAACACAAATGAGCACTGATAAGAATGCTGAATAGGTAAGTTTACTTGTGCGATAACAACATGCAATGGTAGAGCAAAATGGACAAAATCATGCTATTTTAACTGATGCAATTAACAATTTGTCCATACATGTTATATCAATGACCACCCTAAATGCTGGTGCAATACCAGAAGGTCCTAAAGCATCAAATTCTGTCAATGGAATTTCACGAAATCATGTGACTAGGGTAAGCAATGTTAGACATCCTCATGGTATAATCATAAGGGAAACTGGTAATTCTTCTAATCCAATGATAGGAAATGTTGTGGAAAATGACAATGAAAAAACTGGAAGGATAAGTCCAGATCATAATGTATTTCCTCAAATGGATAGGTCTACTCCAAGTCGAGTTAGGCCATTAGAGGAATCCGATGAAAATGTTAGAGTACCTTTGAATGGTTAGTTACAAAGAGCAAAGTCCTTGAAATTAAAACAACAAATAGGGGAAGCAGTCAATGATTCTCTTTCAAATTGTGACGTCTGTGACAAAAATAGTATCTTGATGGAGGAAGCCCAAACAACCTTGGAAATTGGAAAAATGTTGGACATCACTTTTGATGGTGATGATTGTTTTATTTTAAATAAATTTATGGCTATGGAGGAATAGGGTTAGTGGTGACTGTTTTGATGCAATTTGGTTGGTGAATGCTTGAGATTGGTTAAGCGATTTAAGATTAGCTTCTGGCATTAATTGTTACTTTGATTTTTTGTACGTCGTTCATTGTTTTGGAGTATCAGTTTTTGTTGTCGGGTTGTGGGTAACGTTGTTTCTTAACTACTCATGTTTACTTAGTTATTCTTAATCACTTGTATTGTTATTAATAAAATTTGCCTTTGAAAAAAAAAGGCCGGATTGGACTAAATATATCACATATCTATATTATATTAAAAAGTACGTTCACCTGTAAAACTTTTGAATCGCCCATTATACCCTTAATTTTCGAATATATTTCTTAAATGCCATTATTTAAACTATTATAGTTTTATTCTACTAAAAACTCTATTTTTATTTAATGAAATCTAATATCTTTATAAATACTTTATTTTTACCATTTTACTATTTTTCATTAAAAACTTGGATATATTAAAATTTTTAATATACAATTTTATTCAACTAAAAACTCTATTTGCATTTAATTAAATTAAATAATTTTATAATTATTTTATTTTTACCATTTTATTTTTACTATTTTAATTTAAAAGGTTATTGTGATTAACCTGTTTATATTTGATAGTTTTCTATTTGATAGTTAATGTATTGTGATTATAATTTATTATTTTATTTAACTTATAATTAATTTCAATTATTGCTAGATAAAGTGCATTATATTTTACCTTGTTAATATTTTTCTTTCTGGAGAATAATTTCTTTTGTTCCTTTAATAGTAAAACCCTATGTATATGCAAATGGGAGGTCGGGTTGAATTTTGGTTCGATCAGTTTCGGGTTAAGGAAATTTCAGGTCATATGGGTCCGGTTAATTTTCAGTTTCAGATTGGGCTAGGTTTGGATCGCTCAAATGTCGGTCAATTCTGGTTCGAGCCTTTTTCGATGTCAGGTCATATGGTTTGGATAATTTAAGGTTTGAGCTTTAGATTTTCGGGTTCGGCTCTTTCCAGATTCAGATCATTTAAATATAATTAATTCTATTTCGAGCTAATCTCTCGGGTTTGATCGGACTCAGGTAATTTTGGGTTCGGGTCGTTTCAGGTTCGGACGATTGAAGATTCGGGTCATTTCGATTTAGGATTGGACAAATTTTTTTCTCAAATAAGGTTGGATCAAGTTTAGTTTCAGGCGGTCAGGTCGGGTACTCGCTCTCAGGTCAAATTTTACCAGCTCTAATAATATGATTCTTTACGACAAAATTAGTACGTATACTTAAGATCTTAATTTTCATTTTGTTTTAACATATTGGGTCACGTGCAACGCACGTGAAGGTGATGACTAGTAAAGTAAAAGAAACAATATATAGATTCATTATTTTTATTTATATTTTGATTGATAGTAATAAAATTAACATTGTACTAGACAAAATGATATAGCCCCCACCAGCAAATACTTACTATGATTTATACACTAAAAATAGGCGGGACCAGGCTATATATATATCAAATGAAGTAAAAGCGAAGAAATTTCTCTTCAAGAGCAGAGATTCCTAGCTATGCAGTTGGGTTGGGTGGCATGCCATTTTCAAGGGAATAGGTGGATCCGAGAAAGCCCCGTTGAAAATCCGATCGAAAACAAACTTATTAGCTGCCTCAGTGAAGTGAAATCCATCCCAATTTACTCGAACTGATGGGTCTTTGCATGATCCCACCGCAATTTTTGTGCCATTAACGTTGACAGTTTGTCCACATGGAGCAGCTGCGTTATAGTTGTACTCACCTCCATACCCACAACAAGCTACCAACGGAAGTTTAAATCCTGCAACCAAGTAGTAATTTCAAGGCAAATTATTCGTATCAAATTTTGCTGTATGATCAAATTGTTTCATCATTTTAAAGAACTTTTGCTTACCATATTTGGCTGGGTTAACATATAAGGGATACAAAGCCGAGTAGATGTCTACATAAACAATTGTTGCCAAAGGAAATTGATTCCTTAGCTTGGCTAATCCCTTTTTCAACTCAGCATTATAATTCTCAGCTAATTTATTGTACTGCTTTGCACAGCCGGCAGAGTCCTTTTTGGCCGATGGAAAACCGGTCAGAATGGATGGAAAGCACCCAATTGGCCTTGTGTTGTAAACCCAAAACGACCTCCCTCCCAAACTATATATATTCTGCATATATATAATAATCAACATGTTAATTAATACCCTTAATTCCACTATGAAGCAGAGCAAATCATGATCTAATTGTGAATGAATCTAGAATTATACCTTGATGTTGTCCATGAACTGGTTGATTATATCAGGGACAGTGGCGTTGACTTCCTCCAGAGTCTGATTACGAAAGAGACTTTGGGTTAAATCATTCTGGCCGATGTCAAAAGTGTATAAAGCCTTCCCAAAATGTTCCTCCCTTGGCATTAAACTTCCATATACTCCTCCTACCAACATTTATTTATCATATAGCAAATATATATATATATCTATGGCATATATACCACTATATATAAATATTGTATTAATCATGATCTGTGAGACTTACCTTGTATTGTAATAATTTGTGATCTAGCTTTGAATTGAGCAAATTGTGAATATTGTAAACGCAAGTAGAAGGGACTGGATCCACCATTGGTGGGGAGAATGGTTTCCGGTAATCTTATGGTAGATGCAAGAGTTGCGAAATTCGCACCATGTGAGAAATTGCTTGCTAGTGAATTAAGGTATGCGCTTAGAAATGGAACACCTAAACTCTCAGCTGCACCAAAAAAAAATTATATATATGAAGCAACTGTAAGACAAAGTAAATTGCACAAAACTGATGAAAGTTGAGGCCGTTGAAGGTACCAGTAAAATCTATGATGAGCCGTCCGTCAGCAAACCTTCCCGCCGGCATGCCAAAAAATGTGTTGCCATAAGGCGACATGGGTTGGAAGAAGGCAGCAGCAAATCCACCGGTATCCGAATTAGATGCACCGAAGTTGAAGATTGCAGGAAAATGACAAGTTTTCAAAGCAAAAGCATGATTGTATAAAAGAAATAATAATATACAAAAAATGGAGAGAGTTCTGGTGTGATAATCCATTCCCGGAAAACAATATGGGTACTAGAAACTGGAAACGGATACGAGCTTGATGGAGATTTATGAGAGGAGTTAATATTATATATATAGCATATATATACATATACAAACTAGCTAGTTGTTGTCTTCTTTTTTTGTTTTTTTAGACCAAAGAAATAGATTAAGCAATAAAATTAATTTTAGTCTACTCTGTTTATTTTAGTGGTGGTCCCTCCTGCTCTATAATGTAACTTACTTTTTTTTGCTACAAGCTATATGTAACTTACTGAACACTCATGTTGTTATTATTAAGAATAAAGAAGTAGAAATAATTTGTTGATAGTCAAATTGGCGATGGATCATATGGAATTGCAAATGGCTTTAAGATAGAGTGATGAACTTGTGTCTGTGTAAATTACCAGGTCATTAAAATATGGTACCTCCGTCCTACAAATTACTAATTTACAAAAAAAAAAAACAATTACACTAAAACGATAGGATATTAATTATATATTATACATATGAATGAAA
Organism: Corchorus olitorius; assembly: GCA_001974825.2. Taxonomy (NCBI): domain Eukaryota; kingdom Viridiplantae; phylum Streptophyta; class Magnoliopsida; order Malvales; family Malvaceae; genus Corchorus; species Corchorus olitorius. The sequence continues at coordinate 13,209 of AWUE01023094.1, forward strand.
AACAAAAGTACAAGATATTTGGTCTGTTGGTAGAGTGTTGGACTCTGTTGGTCCCGTGGGGCAGTGCTAGAGGGGGATGAATAGCACTCCTTCAAAACTCTTGAAGCTTCTATTGTTAGTGTGAATGATGGTGGAAGCTTCGGTAATTTCTCAGTGACACTAATTCAAGCTGCTGCTGTTAGTGCGAGTAATACATAAGAATGATAGCAAATTCTGTAATATCCCAGTGGCACTGATTTAGAGTTGAACATCAATCATGAAGATTTATAGATGTTTTGGAGTGTAACTTGAAGTCTTTAGAGGATAAAGAAATGAGTGGTTTGGTAGGAAACTTTATAAGACAGAGGTGTGTTTGAGTAGGGAAATACTTAGGGAAATACTCAACAAATAAAAGAAAGAATAGAGTTGTTGAAGCTTTTAGTGAGAGCAGAATTCAACTTAAGGGGTTAGAGAAAAGACAATGCAAGCTCATCTAAAGAGGTTCGGTCCTCCATGATCTACATACTCTACCTTGGCTATTCCCACCAAGGATTTCAACCAATCTACTAAACCGGTGAAGTTAACAGGCCTTCACCAAGCCAACACAACCGAGTCATCCAAGCTCTTACAACCAATGAAGTTGCGGGCCTTCATCACGCCGTTTCAATGAAGTTCACAGGCCTTCATCACGCCTTTTCAATGAAGTTCACGGGCCTTCATCACGCCTTTTCAATGAAGTTCACGGGCGTTCATCACACCGTTTCAATGAAGTTCACAGGCCTTCATCACGCCTTTTCAATGAAGTTCACAGGCCTTCATCACGCCTTTTCAATGAAGTTCACGGGCCTTCATCACGCCTTTACATGTTGAGCAAATCCCATGCTCCTACCCAAGCTACCTAGCTTGTTGAGTATCTTCCCAACACTCTCTAACTCAACCTAATACAAAGGGAAGATATGTACAATGATCCTAAATTGATGTCATTACACAATCTAAGCTCTAAGAGGTTTACATAAAAATATAGACTATAAACACACTAAACCTCAAGCCAAAAACCAAGTGAAAAATAATAGGAGTGAAGAATTCTTGGTTTAAAGGCCATTTGGAGAGTTTGGCTAAGTTCTACCTTTTACTTAGTGTCTCTCCATACTTCTACATCATTTGAACTTGTATATATATGAAGAAATAGAAAACTAGTCGTTTCTGACCGTTCTGATTCGACTGACAACGAGTTAACCGTTATTTTCTCATTTTCTGGCGCTGAAATGCAATCTATCAAAGTCTGTCTGCACAGTCAATTAGTCACACTAATTTTTGTGCTCCAGTTAGTCCCACTAATTTATACATAAATTTCCATCAGAAATTTGTGTAGATGATCGAGTCGTTGAGCAATCAAAAGATAAATCCCCACAAAACTTAACTAAATAGCTAGGGTAAGTAGGGGTCGAATCCACAGAGAGAGAGGATAATTTCTTTGCTAATCTATTGTGTGCAAAATAAGGAGTTTGAAAGTTGAGATCAAATAGTCTAAATTAATACTAACAAAACAAACTAGAAGCAAAATAAATCAAGTAACAAACTATATAAAACAAGCCTCCAATATAGAATCAATTTCACTCTTGACTAGATTGATATGGATCATTGACACAAATCATGAATTTGATATTAATTGTCAATCAATTAAGCATCATAAATTATTCCAAAGTAGTATATATCCTAAAACGTAGGCTTCAACTTTCCTTAGAATAAAATAATCTTCCTAATATCTTAAACAACTCCACTTGAATAATTGGTATAGGAACAGACGTAATGCTAATTCCAACATGCTAATAAGATTAATCCACATCTCGCTAAAACTAACCTCTAATATTCTGATCCGGGTTCCAGCCCTTCCTAGAATAAGCATTAAGATTATTCTTTTCCACATGCATGATAAATCAATACCAAACT
>AWUE01023096.1:0-18974 GCA_001974825.2 Corchorus olitorius
ATATATATATATATATATATATATATATATATATCCTAATTCTACACTTTACTCTCTATAACGTACATTACGAATTAAAAAGAAAAAAGAAGAGAGTTTTTAACTAGCTAGGAGTGTGAAATGGTTAAAAAGAATCTACACAACTAAATTTTAAAATAATGGCAGACGGAGAGAGAGTTTGAATGTTTGATATATTGGAAAAAAAATATTTTAAACTTAGAAGTTTTATGCAACTCACACTCAGTATAAAAATTATATATATAATATATGATTAAATCTAAGGTTAACTTTTGGAATGAGAAAATGTGCTAAATATAATAGAGTTGGACGTTATTTTGTTATTTTACATGATGTCCTAAATTATATGATATATATGATTCAATAGATTGAATCTTGCTTCCTAGCTTTATCTAGTAGAGTTTAGAATATTGTATACATGGGATTAAATGATTCACATATATGTATATCCTTAGGGAAGAGAAAGAAAGAAAAATCCAAAAACTTCACTGACGATATACTAAATAATAACTCATAATTTTAAATATAAATACAATATTAATTAAGAAATAATTTTATTACTATACTAAAATTTCTAAGAATTCAAGGTTGCTAAAAGTTCTAAGAATGTGAGGTTACTAAATTTATGCAAATTCTAAGAAATTTTGGTAATATATACCTTTTTCATTAAATATAGCATTAAATTTGGTAACCCTCAATAATAATGATAGCTTAGTAAAATTTATAAACATGTAAGGCAAGTAAAATTTCCAAGGAAGAGTGATTATTAATTTTAAGCATAGTTCTAAGAAATTTAGGTATCATATATGTACCATTCTTTTTTGTTATATGAATAATTATACAATACACTGTCAGTGGAGTTTAGCAGACTGCACATCCGGGGTCAAAGCGTTGACATGTTTCCCCTTAGGGAATTGTTTTGGATATTAGGGTTTATGGTTGAGGGTTGAGCTACAAAGTAACATGTATGTTTGAACATCACAACAATTAAAGGAAAATTAAATAATTGTCCTTTGTTAAAGGAAAATTATTCCATCCACTGTCAGTGGAGCAGACTGCACAAGCGCAGTTGAAGGGTTGATTTGTCCTCTTAGGGTATATTTTTTGGATCCGGCTCCAGTCCATTACACTCTCAATCCAATAATATCCAATACAAACTTCGATTGTTGCCACGTGTCCAATCAAACTTTCGATGGTATGATCTAAAGTTACTTTTTTATATTTTGAGTCCTTTTTACACAGTAATTTCCTGAGTCTTTTACAGACAAAAATCGGTGCCTTGCCGGAATGATTGCATGAACCCATTCCTATAGACAGTGGATTCATCCAAGAATCATCCATGATAGTTCACCCTCACTCTTTTTTTTTTTTTTAACTATTTTCCAAGTTTAGGCTTTCAGGTTTCCGCCACATATACTTCTTATAATGCAAGCACGATATATAAAATAAAACAGTTGCCATGATTTTGCCTATACAAATTTTAAACACCAAAACCCAAGCCGGATTGAAACTTTTTAAAGGAAAAGTCAAATTGAAATATAATTTCTCTCCCCATAAAGCTTACAGATAAGCTAAATAGAAAGAAAGAAAGAAAAAACAATCAGAAGAGGATTGACGTCATTGGGATTGTATGTAACCGCTATTTAATTATGTAAGAAAAATAAATAAGATCATATCCGTTAAAATTTTAACTGGATACGTGGCAATCAAGGTGTAGTGGAAATTATTAGACTGAGAGTGTAATGGATTGGAGGCGGATCCATATTTTTTAATATTAAATACCTAATGGAAAATATACGGTGCACAAGTGGGGTTGAAAGGTTGACACGTGTTTTTTAGGGTATATTTTTGAATATTGAATACATAATTAATTATGAAATGAGGTATGTGTCAATCTCTTAATCGGTTTGTGGAGTCTAAAAACTCAACTGACAGTGTGTCAAAATAATTATCCATACATAATTTATTAAGAAATATGGTATAATCTAAAAATTTCATTGACCCGTGTATCAAATAATTGTACTTTGTGAAATTAGGCAATGAATTTGGTAACTCGATATTGATGAAAGGTTACTAAAATTTTTATAAAAACAAGGTTACTAAACTTTCTGAGCATGTGATGTTATCAAATTTATGTAGAGTCATAAATAGTATTTCGGTAATATATGTTACCTTTATTCGTTACATATAATGCTATAAATCTGTTAATATTTGATATTGATGAAAGGTTACTAAAATTTGTAAGAATGCAAGGTTACTAAAATTTTTAAGAATATGAGGTTACTAAATTTATGTACTAAGAAATTTTGGTAACATATACCTTTTTCATTAAATTTTGCTTTAAACTTAGTAACCTTCAGTTTTAATGATAGTTTAGTTAAATTTTTTTTTAAAATGTAAAGTAAGTTAAATGTTTAAGGAAGAGTAATTACTAATTTTAAGTGAAGCCGTAGGAAGTTTTGGTATCATGTACATTTCTTTGTTAAATCCATTATATATGGAAATTATACAATACACTGTCAGTAGAGTTTAGCAGACTGCACACGCGGGGCTAAAAAGGATTGACATGTGTCCCATTAGGGAATAGTTCTAAATATTAGGGTTTAAGGTTTAGTTTGAGCTACAAAAGTAACATGTATGTTTGAACATTACAACAATTAAAGGAAAATTAAATAATTGTCCTTTGTTAAAGGAAAACTATTCCATCCACTTTCAGTAGAGTTTAGCAGACTGTACAAATGCGGTCGAAGAGTTGACCTATGTCCCCTTAGGAAATATTTTTTAATATTAAATACCTAATGGAAAATAAACGGTGCACCAGTGGGGTTGAAAGGTTGACATGTGTTTTTAGAGTATATTTTTGAATATTAAATACATAATTAATTATGAAATGGGGTATGTGTCAATCTCTTAAGCGGTTTGTGGAGTCTAAAAACTCAACTGACAGTGTGTCAAATAATTATCCATACATAATTAATTACGAAATATGGTATAATCTAAAATTTTCATTAACGGTATCAAATAATTATACTTTATTAAATTAGTCAATAAATTTGGTAACTCGATATTGATGAAAAGGTTGCTAAAATTTTTAAGAAAACAAGGTTTCTAAAATTTCTGAGCATGTGAGGTTATCAAATTTATGTATATGTTACCTTTATTTGTTACATATAATGCTATAAATTTGTTAACATTTGATATTGATGAAAGGTTACTAAAATTTCTAAGAATGTGTGGTTAATTAATTTATGTAGAATCCTAAGAAATTTTGGTAACATATACCTTTTTCATTAAATTTTGCTTTAAACTTCATAACCTTTAGTATTAATGAAAGTTTTGTAAAAAATTTTCAAAAAATGTAAAGTAAGTTAAATGTTTAAGGAAGAGTGATTACTAATTTTAAGTAAAAACCTAGGAAGTTTTGGTATCATGTACATTTTTTTGTTAATTAATCCATTATATATGAAAAGTTATACAATACACTATCAGTGGAGTTTAGCAGACTACACACGCGAGGTTAAAAAGGGTTAACATTTGTCCCTTAGGGAATAGTTTTAAATATTAGTGTTTAGGGTTTAGGATGGAGCTACAAAGTAAATTGTATGTTTGAACATCACAACAATTGAATTAGCAAAAGAACTAAATGAACCATTAATAACTTAAATGCTTAATGAGCTTACTAACGAACTAAATAAGGTATAAAAATGCTTAGGGTATTGACATGTGTCTTTTTAGGGTATATTTTTTAATATTAAATACAATATTAATTAAGAAATGTGTATATTATTATACTAAAATTTCTAGGAATACAAGGTTACTAAAAATTCTAAGGATGTGAGGTTAGTAAATTTATGCAAATCCTAAGGAATTTTCGCAATATATACCTTTTCATTAAATTTGGTAACAATTTTAGTAAAATTTCTAAAATTGTAAGGTAAGTAAAATTTCTAAGGAAGAGTAATTACTAATTTTAAGTAGAGTTCTAAGAAATTTTGGTAGCATTTATGTTTTTTTTTTGTTAAATATATTATATATGGAAAATTATACAAATACATTGTCAGTGGAGTTTAGCAGACTGTATATACATGGTTAAAGGGCTAACATGTGTCTCTTTAGGGAATAGTTTTGAATATTAGGGTTTCGTATTTAGGGTTGAGCTACAAAGTAACATGTTTGTTTGAACATCACAACAATTAAATTAGCAAAAGAACTAAATGGATCATTAATAATAAGATTAGTGAAATGCTTTATAAGCTTACTAAAGAACTAAATAAGGAACTATTTATAAAAATACTTATTGTGATATCTCAAGAGTTTATAAGATTAATGAAAATTTTATAAGTTTATTAAAAAACTTTATAATATTAGTTAAGAGTTTATAAGATTATTAAATAAATTGATAATGTTACTAAAAAAGTTTAATAAAGTTACTACAATATTAATAACATTACTACAAATTATTAAGGTTACTAAAAACCTCTAAGATTATTGAAATTCTATAAAGTTATTAAAAAGCTTAATAAGACTTTTAAAATTCACAATAAGATTACTAAAAATCTTAATAAGGTTAGGTAAAATACTTAATAAGGTGACTGAAAAATTTAATTTATATAAGGCCAAAAAAGGGAAAAAAAAAGTCTAATAAGGTTCAAAAAAAGCTCAATTAATAAGGTCACTAATAAGATTACTATAAAACTTGCTTACTAAAAAGGTTTTCAAGGTTATTAAAAAATTTATAAGGTGATTAATAACTTTAAAATGTTATTGAAAAGCTTAGCATTAAATAAACTCAATTAATTAATTGTTAATTGAGTAAAAGACGTATGTAACAATGTTACTTATAAAAATTTAAAAGTGTTTATGGTTATTAAGATAATGAAAATTATTACATTCACCATAATTGGAATTTAATAGATTGTACAAACCGTGTTACAGGGTTGACATATATCTTTTTACTATATATTTTTAGTATCAAATATATAATTAATTAAGAAATAAATGGTGTATGTATTACCTTTTTAACCTACATGTACGGTATGAAAATTTCACTGACGATGTATTAAATAATTGTTCACTAAAAAGACATAATAGTATTTTTTCTACAAATTATAAAGATTGAGTAAAATAAAAATTTAGTAATATTTTTTAACAAATTATAAAGGTTTTACATAGTATGGGTAAAATAAAGATTTAGTAATATTTTTCTACAAATTATATTACAAACTTTTATTACAAGATAATGTTCGTTCCTTATCAGGTTTGCTACTAATTAAAATTCAGATATTATCTGACTAATGAATTATTTATAAATAAATTATAATTTTAAATATTTATTTTAAAATTTTAACAAATCCCGGTGCAATGTTCTAACCTAGTTGTTGCTAAATGAAAACAATTAGAGATAGATATCATTGGTTTCTAATTCTAATATTAATTGCCTCTAATTTATAACAAAATTTAGATCTAAAATTGCAAAGAAATCAAAGATTAGTACTAATTTTGAAAAAGGAAAATAAGGGAATTCAAAAATTTTGAATTGATTACCGCCCATTATTTTAGCCTTCATAAACTAACCATTTTGCCGTCATTAAGCTCTAAGTTTCCTCACTTTTCTCCACTATGTCGTCTCTCCACTCCTTAGACAACTTCCCATATCCCTTTGCTCATCACACAATTGATTTTCTGGAAAAGATTTCTAGTTAAGGTTTGAATCATTGATCTATAGTGTTAGTAGGTTTAAGAATCTAAATTCTTTTCGGAATTAATTGTTGTGACGATCTTGTTTTTCTTTGATTTGTATAGACAAAATTTTCAACCTCATGGACCATGGTGCTCACAAGGTGTTTGTTATTTTGCTGTTGTGAAAAAACTTTTTGGTAAGATTGTTCTTCAACCTATTATATACATTGGGTTTTTCCAATATGAATTTCTCGTTTCTTTTCTTTTTGAAAGTCTGTAGAACAAGAAAATTCGGTCCAATAAGAATTTTCTACAAGTTTCTTTTAAGAATTTATCCTTAAATTTATTGGATATTTTCTAAAGAAAATTAGTAGATAAATATGACACATGGTCTAACCAATCAGATTTCAATATCTAATGGTTTGACCAATCAGAATTAATCTGTGAGTCATCACCTGGAAATTACCAAGGAAATTACCTGGAAACTTCCCTGAAGCATCATCCACCGTTGGATTTTACTTTGCTTGCAAGTAAAGCAGATTTGCATTAAATGCAAAGGAAATTTCCTCCACTATATAAAGGGAGTCCCCGAAACTATTTGAGACACACAATTCAGAAAGCAGAAAAGCTCTGAAGCAGAAAAGCTCTGAAGTATTTTCAGATATTCTTATTCTGATCTTCACCAACACTTAAGAAATCATTATTTCAATCTTTACCAACACATTCAGAGGAGATTATTTTTGTTTGTTCAAGATTAAGTAACCGAGACCCTTGAATTAAAGTATCAATTCAGGATTGAGTCATCGAGACCCTTGAATTAAATTATCAATTCAAGATTGAGTCATCGAGACCCTTGAATTAAATTATCAATTCAGGATTGAGTCATCGAGACCCTTGAATTAAATTATCAATTCAAGATTGAGTCATCGAGACCCTTGAATTACATTATCAATTCAAGAACAAGTCATCGAAACTTTGAATTAAATTATCAATTCAAGAACAAGTCATCGAGACCCTTGAATCGAATTATTATCAATTCAAGACCAAGTCGTCAAGACCCTTGAATGAGATTGTCAATTCAAGATCAAGTCATTTGACTCTTGAATTAAATCAAATCAAACTCTCAAATTATCATCAAGTTCAAGATCAAGTCATTTAACCCTTGAAGCAAATCTTGAAGCAGAATTTTGCGAAGGAGAAGAATCAGAGGACAATTTCTTATTATTAAAATTTCCAAAGATTGTACCCGCATTCATCAATCAATAAAATTATTATTTGGCTCCAATCTTTCTTGTCTTATTTTTAGACTTAGAAATTTTGTGTTTTACAAAATCATAGCAAAGATTTTATTAATAATTGAGAAAGATCATACAGAACAAAATAACGAAGCATAACAGTCTTAGCAGATCAAAAACCATCCAGACACAACCGCACCATTCTTTAGCAGCTATACACCAGAATAAAATCTCTTCTTTGTTGTTTTTTCAATTTTTTTTTTCTTTCTACTTTCTCTCAAATTTATTATTGTTCATTCATTTACTAAGTTTGAATTTTTTTTTCTCCAGATGCCAACAATAAATTGATCGAATATGATTATAAAAAAGTTTGTGGACAAGATCAATGCTGGGAATAATATGGTCGCCATGGAAGATTGCTCATTACATGAAGTAATTTTTTGGAAATTTTTATATTGATTTGAGCAATTTGTATTTCACAAGGATGTAAATTTTAAGGCTAGTTTTTTTATATAAGAATATATTTTATTTTTTGTATATACGTAATGAAATATATATATATATATATATATATAGTTTTCATACATTTGGGTTGAAGTGTTATTTTATAATTTTTCCCCAGTGATTATGATTGGGGTAATTTTAGATCTAATTCTTTTTTGTTTTGGTATTATCAATTTTTTGAATTATATATATGTATAAATAGATTGTAAAAAAAAAAGTAAATGAATAAATATATATTAATCTTTTTCTGCCAAAAAAATTATTCCCTCTGTCCCATTATATAAGTCCCTTTTAACTATATCATCAAGATTAAGAAAATTAGTTATGACACAAAATTTTATGTACTTTTACCTTTATCTTATAATTTTACCCTTGTTTTTTTGCCCCACTAATTCTCTCTCCTCCTACTCATCCTCTTAACTACCAAGGATAGTTTTGGAAATAGCTAAAAAATATGCATTGAAATTGATAAAGGGACTTATAAATTGAGACAAAATAAACTTCTAGAAGGGGACTTATATTATAGGACAGAGGGAGTATTTATTAATTTTTAGTAATTAAAGAGATGAACTATTAGAGGCAAATATAATGGTTTCTTAAAAGAGAAAAAGAGACAATAAAATCATTTTTTTATGCAAATTTAGCAACAAATATTTGTGTTTGTAATTATTAAATTAGAGGCGATTGTTTATGTGTTACTAATCAGTCGCTAAATACATTTAGCGACTGGACTATAGAGGACAGTTATTTTATATGCCTCTAAAGCTTTTAGTGGCAATTTAATTACATGTAGAGGCAATTACATATGCCATTATAAGCTAAAGTTGTTGTAGTGGTAGCAAATTTAAATATCATGTTGAGGATTTGCATGTGAGGGAACATCTCACATCATGAAGAGATGGGTTGTTGGAGTAGCTTATATACATGAAGGACCCAAGAAACCATTAGTCTAGGCTTTTGGGTTTAGGTTGGTGTCCGACATGTATATGGGCTACTCGGTGGGTCTTGCTGAAGCAGACAGGGCCCGGTTCCTCTCCCAACATATCATATGGATCTAGAAATAAAAATACTAACTTTCAGCGAAAGAAAGTTTAGTCAGTTAATGTGAAATTGAGTGGTTATTAAGAGTGGGGTTTAATTGAAGTAGTATTATTTATTTATTTATTTATTTATTTATTTTTGAGTTTAAACAGGCTACTTATGCATTCATCAAGGAGTTGGATTACAAATATAGGATGGTAAATAACCCTCCCACACCCTAGAATTACCCAACTGACATTCAGACTTAGCAATGTTATGGGCTAGGACATTTGTCCCCCGTTTAACAAAATTAAAAGAGATGAAATCAAATTGTGAGGATAAAGCTAAGATATCATGGATCAAAACAGCACCCGACTACAAAGAATCTTTGCCCTTTCCAATCTCTTCTACTGCTACTTTGACTCAACTAGAACTTGATTGTAACCTTTCTCCCAGGCTAACTCCATGCCAAAGACAATAGCCATACACTCTGCATGAAGCACACTTTCAACACCAGCTACCTTACTTATGCCTCCTAGCACCACATCTCCCATTCCATTTCGCATTACAAAACCAAGTGAAGCCATACCTGATTGAGCACTGTAGGCCGTATCGCAATTAAGCTTCAAATACCCGGCATCAGGAGGACTCCACCTATCTTGGAAAACCTGTCTGGTGATGATCTTTTCGCCATGAACAGTGCTCATTCCATCTTCATAATCCTTTACCACAGCATCTATCTTTCGCACCAAATGAATAGGAGAGAAGCACTTACTGTCATGTAAAGATGAGTTTCTGTTGAACCATATCATCCATAAAGAAGTAGTATTTTTTACAACTAAGAATTGGTAAAATTTTGCTTCGGCCCGCCATAATTTTGTTTGTTTGTTTTTTTTTTTTTCTAATTTGGCAATTTGGAAGCATTTTTATCATTCAAGTTTTCTTTAATTTCTTTTATATATTCATTCAATTTTTTCCTTACTACTTTATTTTTAATATTGTTTACTTATTAAGTTGATATCGATTCAACACAACTCCATGTCATTAAATTTCTGCCTAAATATTATATATTAGATATTATTTTTGCGCATTTGCGTTAGTTTTTTTTTTATTTTTATAGTTGCACAAAGAATTTTAATTTCAAAAAAAATGTGAGAGACAGATGAATTTTTAATTTTGGGATGTGAGAAAACCTTAAATAAAGACAGAGAGTCAGTAATCCAGTATTATCCCAATATATTAGTTTGGGTGAGTGAATTAAAAATATTTTAAAATTTTAAGCAATTTACTCAAGTATATTGTGTGTGAAAAACAATCACACAACCAATAAAAATTGCACAAATGTCAACAAGAGAAAAGCCAAATACTCAGCATGGAGAAGAGCCAAATGTCATGCATACATCAGTTTGAGGAAAACTTTAATAGTAACTAGATATTATCACCGCGCATTCACGTCGGGTTTCTCGGTTTATGATTGGAACTGAGTAATTTCAATTCTAAGTAAAATTTTATGTTATGTAATAGCAATTAAGTTCAATGGAAGGAAATATTGTTAGAATTCTAATGTTTATTCAAATAATTATCTACTGGAAAAAGGATTTGGAGTTTTAGTTTGATTATAATTCAATGTTCTAAATATTATTTATAAATATTATTTGGAATTCCAAATATATAATAATATATATTGGTTTTCTCTCAACCAATCAATTTTGGACAAATGTCAGCAGGAGAAGAGCCAAATGCTGAGCTTACAGTAGTTTGGAATTATGAACATACAACAGTTTGGAGATAACTTTAATAATAAGGTATAGATGTATAGATTATTAATTCAGTATTATGATATTACATCAATATATTATTTTAAGCAGTTTACCCAAGTATATAGTGTGTGAAAAACAATTACACGACCAATAAAAATTGTACAAATGTCAGAAAGAGAAAAGCGAAATACTGAGCATGGAGAAGAGCCAAATGTCATGCATACAGCCCTAAAAAAAATGTCATGCATACAACAGTTTGGGGATAACTTTAATAGTAACACAACTTGATTGGTCTGCGCTGACGCGTCGGAGATTCTTTATTAATAGATTTTGTTATTATTGTTTGAATGCAGAAAGGATTTCGTTTCAAAAAATTTGTAATTTTATTAGTATTTTGTGTATTTGTGGAATAGTTTGCCAATGAAATGGATCTCAAATTTATATATATATACAACTTATTAATGTGCTTGAGTTTTATAGCTGTAAAATTCACCTTTGTTGATAAAATCATAGCTTGTAATCCATTTCTTATTCTCGGACATTATCTGTGCAACTTAAAATATCCTCTTCCCTATAAATCTAATTAAATTCTTTCTATCACTATAGTTTAAGAAAGATGAGAGACTTTTTTATTTTTTAAAAGAAATTCATTAAATTAAAAACAAAACCAATTAGTCTGAAAACTTTAATGGGTTTTACACATGAAATTACAGAAATAGTCAAATTAGGAAGAACAAAAGGAGGACACTAATTGTGCGAATGGGTCTTCCAAAAAAGTGCCAAAAGACCAAAATGTTTAGTTCTTAGGGCCTTCAGGGAGCCTGGGGTGGAACCCTTTAGTAAATTCCCTAGGTGTTTCAAATGACATACAATATATATGTATAGATGTATAGATTTTAGTATATATTCTCGTATATGAATATATATGTCATTTTCCTTAATATTAATTGATATATATATATGAATATAATGTTGATCCTGTAGGGCAGTGCTAGAGGGGGTGAATAGCATTTCTTTGAAAACTCTTGAAGCTTCTACTGTTAGTGCAAGCAATGCAATAAGAATGATGATGTCAGCTTCTGTAATTTCTCATAGACACTAATTTATATCATTGAAGTTCCCATTGTTAATGCGAGTAATACAATAAGAATAACAGCATATTTTGTAATCTCTCAGTGGGACTATTTCAGACTTCAATATCAATCATGAAGGTCTGTAGATGATTTGGAGTGTAGCTTGAACCCTTTAGATGATGAAGAATTAAATGGTTTGGTTGGAAACTCTTCAAGCCAAAGGAATGTTTGAGTAGAGAACGGCTCAAGGAAATACTCAAAAAATAAGAGAAATGATAAAGTTGTTAAAGATTTGGTGAGAGGAGAATTCAACTTCAAGGCTTAGAGAAATAGAAAATGCAAGCTCATTTATAAAGGTTCGGTCCTCCATGACCTACGTCCTCTACCTTGGCTATCCACACCAAGGATTTCAACAAATTCACTAAACCGATGAAGTTAAAGGTCTTCACCAAGCCATTACAACTGATCCATCCAAGCACTTACAACCAATGAAGTTACACGACCTTCAACACGCCTTTCTAATGAAGTTAAACGGGCCTTCATCATGCCTTTACCAGTTGAGCAAATCCCAAGCTCCATACCCAAGTTTCCTAGCTTGTTGAGTGTCTTCCCAACACTCTTTTACCCAACTCAATGCAAAGGGAAGATATGTACAATGATCCTAAAACCGATCTCATTACACAATTTAAGTTCTAAGAGGTTTACATAAAAAATAGACAATAAAAACACTAAACCTCAAGCCAAAATACCAAGGGAAAATGATAGAAGTGATGAATTCTTGGTTTAAAGGCCATTTGGAGAGTTTGGCTAAGTTGTACCCTCTACATATTGTCTCTCCTTGATTTTCCATCATATGAACTTGTTTATATATGAGGAAATCAAAAACTAGCTGTTTCTAGCCATTACAGTGTGACTGACAGTGAATCTGGCCATTATTTTGTTTTTTCCCGTGCCAAGCTGTTGATAGCTTTAGTGTGTCTGTATAGTTTTGTCGTTGTCCGTACAGTCCATTAGTATCACTAATGTTTTGCTCCAGTTAGTCCCACTAATGTTCACATAAATTTCTATCTGAAATTTGTATTGAATCTCTTCATGCTGAGTGCTTTAGGACTAAGTCTTCTGACTGTATTTCCACATCAATGACCATGACTTCTACCATTCCTGCGATCATTGTCATGTTGGAATCTTCTTTAAAGACTCTAGTTCGGGCTTCATCTTTCACCGAATGTGTTGATGATCCCACTAACTTGATCTAGACTCTTTGCATTCCATGTTTCACTCTCCATTGCCAATGTATTGAAGATTTGAATTATGCTTCCATGTCCGATCTTCATCTTCATAGTTGTAGCGTTAATCTTATCTACATAGGCAGTCACAATTGGACCTTATAGCTTCCACATTATGTAATTACTAGGCTTCTCATGCATCATTGCATGCTTCATGCTTCTTCAAGAGATCAATTTATTCTTCTACCATGAAGCTTCCAACTTAAAGCCTTTAAGCCCTTGATGAGAAAGCTAGTAATCCATAAGGCGTCCAATCTAGTCACTTTTTACTTTGCATGAATTTCTTCCTTTTCCACTTCAATTCTCTCATTGATCTTCTTCATGCTTCATACTCGCTTAATAAATTGTATCATGGTGTCCTCTCCTATGAATCTTTCAAGTCTAAATCTTTAAGTCCTTCAATGAGATTCTTAGTATCACCAAGCAAGGCATCTAGAAAGGCTGTTAGTGCAGTCAATGATATGCTAATATTGTACCTGCACACTTAGGAGTTTTGTTAGGCTTAATTGAAGACAATGTTTTGTTATCATCAAAAACACATGGAGTTGAACAATCTCCACCTTTTTTGATGATGACAAAACACTCCTTGAATTGAAGTGCTAAGTCATTTTAATGAATATAAACTTAAAAGCAATAATATCTTTCCTAAGTTCATTCTAAGGCTCATACAAGTTCAAAAGTTAAAAGTAAATTAGAGATATTCAATTCAAGCACATATATTTTCTCCCCCTTTTTGTCATGATCATAAAAGGGAGGATTAGTATTCAAAAAGATATAAAAATATGCACAACATATCAGTCAAAACACACACATATCTCAGAAAGATAAAACATACATGCATAAAAGACAATGAGATTCTCCAGAATTGAAGCAGTTAGTGGCATCAGAGAAATAATGCAATAATCCGATATAAGATCTACCACTAATGCTAGAGGGGGGTTTGGAAAATAAGGCAAGATACCAATTGAAATTAAAGAACGAAAACTCCTCCTTAATGTAATCAATTCATCAACCCCTACGACCCTAACCAAGCACGCCATAAAGTTGCCTTTATGTCATGCTGGCAAACATGCTAATAAGTACATCAGTTAAAGCGCATGCATGTAATTGATCAAACTAATAGCAGAAAATACTTAACACAAGCTATTTAGTCTTACTCCCCCTAAAAGCATTCACTCAAAGGATATAACAATCAAGCACAATGGGGAATTACAGAATACAGTAAACATACTCAAAATATATGGCATTCAAGTATAAGTATGTTCATAACAAATAATATGCAATAAGCTCAAGTATTCATTCATAAAAATATGTCAATAAAGCACAAATACTCACACTGAACATAAAGAAATAAGGCATTTAAGCATTAAGTTCAGAATATCAACTACAAGAGACTTTATAACAAGATATAACAAGTAAGCACAACAAATCTACTTAATCACATACAACAAATCTGCTTAATCACATAAGATATTCAATAAGCTCATAATGCAAAGAGGATATATTAGTCATGCTCAATGTAGTCTCACATAAAACTTTCATAAAAAAATATTCAACAAGCACAAAATAGCTTCATTCATAGATTTGGAATGTCATGATATATAACTAAAGCACACAATCTATGACAAAGTATCAATAATTAAGATTATATTCATCCAAAGTATCAATATGTAAAATATAAAGATAGCAACTCAATAAGAACAAAACAGAAACAAATAATGCTCCCCCTGAATATATGCATTAAACTAAAAAACACATGGCATTAAAGAAGTTCACAATCAAAGCAAAGCCAATCATGCAAGGGAAGTCACATTAAGATATGTAAGAGTGGAAAATGATAAAGGAAAGTGTAAATGCATGCATCTCTTACTCATCAAGTCACACCATTTGTTTCTCAAGGCTACTAGATCAACTCTTGTCTAACAATCCATTTTCAAAGATGGTTCTTCAACAAAATCATTAGACTCGTCATTAGTGCCACTGAGTATTGATGGAAGCTTTTGAGAAATTTTTCTTTGGAGCACTCTTGGTATGGAGTCATAGAGAAACTGTAATCTTTAACATAACCTACCTTGCCGCTCTTTTAGAAAGTTTATAGGTTTCCACTTCATTTCAAGTTTCTCATTTCCTTGCAATGAATCAGTGTCACTAAGGTTTTCCTACATTAAACCATTCTGATTCAGTTCTTCCCAATACCAACACCTTTTTCTTTCTCATTCTCTTGATCCATAGGTGCACTTCAACTGGTTTTTCTGCTCCCTATCCTTTTCTCCTTTTCACTTCCCACATTTCAATGATATGTGGTAGGATTATCATACTAATCCTAGCAGATTGAAGTTTAATGGCAGGAACAATTACTCCATTCATCATTCACAGCTGACTTGCTTTTTCTAACCCTTCTCAAACTTATCTAATCCTTGAAGTTCTCTTGAATCTATTTCTTATCCCAAGTATCTCATTTAAATCAATGATGTCAGTGTCACTAATCATGTCAGTTTTCATATCCATCAATGTTGTCATACAAAACATCGTGACAAGTAAGGGATTACTTGAGATTGCAACAACTTCTTCTGAGTGCAGCATAGAACAAGGTTGATCAGTTTCCTTCTCTTAACCACTTTGCACACTTCAGTCCCATCTTGTTGCTCCAAGGTCCAACTTCTTAAGGGTGATAATGCCATACAAAGTGCATCCTCACACTAAGTTTGGCTATAACATTTTTCTCCACTTGGCAACCAATGTAATGATGTTCCTTCTTGCACATTTCCTTCTTTTCCCAAGAACCTTCCTCACCTTCATCATTAGCTCAATGTGATTTATTTAGCTCTATTCATAGTGCCACTAAGTATCTAAAATCTTAGAATTCTTCTTGTACTAAATTCCATTGCTAATGAACTATTCCGAGTTCAAAACTCTTAACCATTAAAGTACTAGGTTTCTTAGTGCCACCTTTGACTTTACCAGTGACATCTTCTAACTAAAACTCTTACCTAGATTTTCAATAATTTCAACATTGCCTTCCTCATACTAATTCTTGTCTTCGCCTCTGATTTCATTGATTTCCCAAATTTTCTAGCTTTATTCTCACTAAGGGAATTGACAAACTTGAGAGATATAAGCAACTTGAGAACAATTGATGCTAAAATGATGATAAATGATGGAATGTAATGAAACATGATGAAATGAAGTGAGAAGTTTTCAAATATTATGCTGGAGAACATTGTTTTAGAAAAAGGATGGAAGTGAACATTTTGGAAAACAAGAAAGAGTTTGAAAACCAGTTTTAGAATTTGAAGATAATATATACAAAGACTGTGTTAACATGTTAATAGTGACACTAACAGCTGACAGCAAAATTTATATATTTAGCTAAAAAATATTTTTAAAGCGCCATCAAACTATGAGAGTTTTTTCAGAAAAACAAAGATCTTAAGAACTCAAGGAAAAACTCAATTTTCAATGATTATGCAATCATGGTCAATATATCATTAATACCCAAGGAACAATGAGAATCAAGCAAGATAGGTCAACCATTATTATCAACAATCATTTTAAATACAATTCAATCTTGCAAACATGTTCCTCAATAAAAAAAAAACAACTGTGAAAATATCAGCCAACAAATGTAAAGCATCAATAAACCATTCTAACATCATCTCAATAAAAAGCATGCTAATCACAATATGCTTAGTGTGGATATGAACATGAATCTTCATGATGTTATGGCATGAGTGTTGTCACAAAAGATAAAATCAATAAGCATGATCTAACTAAATCCATGATCAGACCAAAATCATACATCTTTTTATTAGCTTTTTCCTATGCTTTTTGAGTGTTTTATGCTTGATTATGCCTTATATTGGTTATAATTGTGTTCATAGGTGTTGACAAGAAGAAAAGTGCAAAATCAAAAATTTTGTACCTTTGTAGAGCCTTTTTGGATGATTTATGACTTAAATATTTTCCAAGGAAGTTATGGATGAAGAATGGAGCCAACATGTTCGTAATTGAAGAGCTTAAAGAGTCAATTTTATGCTTATCAAACTCATAAAGTTGATTGCTTGGTGTTTTCAAGGCAAATGAGCAACAACAAGTTAAAGGCAAGAAGACATGTCAAGGTGATGACCTATGACACAGCCCATTTGGGTGATCAGGCGAAACACATGGGTCTTCAGACAAACCATGTGGGCACCCAGCTGGAGTCGAGACACTGCCCACCTGGGTTCTCAAGCAAACCACATGGGTGCTCAAGGAAACCATGTGGGCGCCTAGGTGGAGTCGGGGTCCTTGTTCCACGCGCGCCCAGCAGCCAGCGTCGACACTTCCATGTCACTTCCTCTTGAAGCTACTTCAATACTTTCCAGATTTGGCGACAGTTCGGGAAAACAGTCATAATGTTTGATCCAGAACTCCAAATGAGGCGTATGAACATGCGTTGGAAAGCTAACTCCAAGAGCTAAAACTTTCATGTTTTGGTTGAAGCCCAGATCTGACGTTTTCATGGACAAAAATGCCCCTGAAGTCTGCGGACAGAATCTGTTTTGGGCCTGACTTGCGTTTTTGATCAATTGAGCCCATATAACTTATTTGGGTCAGTTTGAAGATATGGAGAACAGCCCATAACGTCCCTAGGGTTATTTTAAATCATCTAGAACTCTAAATTAAACCCTAGGCAGCCCCCTATATATACCCTCTTATCCTAGAACCCTAGCATATAAGAAAAGTTTTTATCTCTTTATTTCTTAGGATTTGCGGTTTTGAAGAGGAGGCCGCTGCCTCCCTCTTCTCTTCCTATTTTCTTTGTAAGTTTTCCAGCCTCTCATGGATTGGAAATAATCCATGAGTAGCTAAACTCTTATACTTCTTTTCCTTAGGTATTTTTGATCAATGAATCTATGATGAGACTTTTGTTCTTAATAATTTAATTTTTCCGTTTGAATATGTTTCTTATCCTTGTACTTCATCTTATTTGTTCATATTTTGATTGATTTGGTGCGTAACTTATCTTGAGATTTATGAATGCTATAGTTAGATTCAGTTGGCTTGAGTCATGCTAATGTTGGTCCAAGTGACAATTGTTAATTCTAGGAGTCCTAGGTTAAATGGGATTATCAAACCTTGTTGAAATCTATAGGCCGAGATGGTAATAGATGTAGATGAGTTTGGTATTGATTTATCATACATGCGGAAAAGTAAATCTTAATGCTTGTTCTATGATTCTTCCTAGGGGGATGCTTGATTAGAAACAATAGAAATTAGTTTTAGCGAGATGCGGACGAAGTTTTATTAGCATGTTGGAGGGTTGAGTATTCCTCTCCTATACCAATTATTCAAGTGGAGTTGTTTAAGATGTTAAGAGAATTACTTTATTCCAATGAAAATTGATGTCTACGTCTTAGGTTATATATCGATTTGGGGTAATTTATGATTCTTAATTGATTGCAATTTAAGTGAAATTAATGCTTTGTGTCCATGATCCATGATTTATTAGATCAAAATAATTACCTAAAGGAGAAGAAGTATGTTTTTAATCAATTGTTTTTCTTAAACTATTTTCTAGATCTTTAGTTTAATTTTATTTTATTGTTTTCTAGTTTAATTTGTCTATTTTGAAAAAACCCATAAAAATCCCCTTTGGTAAGATTTTATTTAGTGTGATTTGGATTTAATTTGTTTCCACCTTCACTGTGGGATTCGACCCCTACTTGCCCTAGCTATTAGTTATTGGTTTGTGGGGATTTATTTTGTGATTGCTCAACGACTCGGTCACAATTTTGGTGCCGTTGCCGGGGAAGGAAGGAAGCAACAAGAAGATTGAAGACAAATTACTACCTAAGAATTTCTTACCCTTAACTTTTTATTTTTCGTTATTTTCTTTTTCATTTATTTTTGTTTATTTTTCTTAGTTACTTTTAATTGTTGAATTTTTCGTTTAAGTTTTTTCTAGGAGTTGTATGCCAAATACAAGGATTAGTGGTACTAAGAACTTGGAATTCAATCCTGAGCCTGAACGTACACTCTTTACACTAATGAGGGAGAATTTGACTCGAGAACAAGGAGGAGATTCGTCAATACCAAGTTCTCAATCTAGCTCTCCACGTTCCACCACTTCTTCTTCAACTTTGGAACCACAATCCCCAAGAGAAAACATGGCCGAAAGAGACAACAATGTTAGGACTTTGAGGGAACTTGCTGCCCCAAACGTGGCTACTCAGCGCTTAGCAATTCAATATCCAACCAATGAAGAAAATTTTGAGATCAAGTCTGGATTCATTTAGTTATTGCCAAAATTCCATGGTATGCCTGGAGAAGATCCACATCGACATCTCACTGATTTTCAAATTGTTTGTTCATCCATGAAGATGCAAGGTATTTCTGAGGAGCAATTCAAACTTAGAA
>AWUE01023097.1:0-24593 GCA_001974825.2 Corchorus olitorius
CTTCTTTGATTCCTTCCTCTTCCTTGGTGGATCTTGAGAAATTGTTGGAGATGACACCAAATTTGTCCCAAAATCAAGCTTCTCTTCCTCCTCGCTTTTCACTGAATTCTCCTCATCACTTGGCATTTGCACATGGGGTATGACAGTTGGTGATGGTTTCACTTCGGAGTTAGGAAGAATTGGTTCAAATGATGGTGTAGAGGGAAAAATTGGGGTTTCCAATGTCTCCATCTCTTTTGTAGCTCTTGGTTTATCATCTTCCATTCCCATCGAATTGATTCCATATCCTTGCGCTTTGTTCAATCCTTTGTCAAACTCCATGTTGTTCTTGTGTTCTTGAGCCACGTTCAAAGGTTTTTGCAAAGATGACTGTTGATGATGGTTCATCCCTTGATTCGCAATCAAATAACGCACTAAATTAACAATAGTATCTTGTTGGTCAGCAATCTGCTTGCTAAGTAGCTGATTATTTGTTGCGAGAGATTGTACCACTTCTTCTATTCCTTCCACCTTTTTGCAAACTGATTCGAACTTTGACTCATTAGGCTTGATAATCTCTTCTGATGTGCTAAATTGATGAATGTTTTCTGCCATAATGTTGAGCAGCTTCCTTGCTTCTTTGGGTGTTTTAAGTGTCAGGCTACCTCCACTAGTTGCATCAATAATAACTCGATCTTCATAGAACAATCCATCATAGAACTGTTGTATCAAGAGTTCCTCGCTTATGTTGTGGTATGGGCAGCTTTCACAAATCGTGTTGTACCTTTTCCAATATTGAAACCACTTCTCATTAGGCAATTGGCGAGAAGAATTGATTCTACTTCTAACATCGGCACGTTTTGCTTCTGGAAAGTATTGGTTCAAGAATGCTCTCTCCATTTCCTTCCAAGTAGTAATCGACTTTGATGGCAGACTCCAAACCATTCTTTCGCTTTACCTCCCAAGGTAATTGGAAAAGTCCGAAGCTTTGCTTGCTCTTGAGGCATCTTAGTGATCATAGCACATCTGATGATGAAAACTTGTAAATGCTCATGAGGATTTTCATGGGATTCTCCATGAAAAGTTGGTAGCAAACGGATCACTCCTGGCTTTAACCCGTAAGAGAAATCTTCTGGATAATCAATGCAAGGAGATTTCATTTCACAATTGAAATTTAACTCCCTTATAGTGAGTGATTGCTCCATTGGATCCTTCCTACAAATCAAAGATGATCAAGTGTAAAAATAAAAACGAAAAATAAAAAGAAAAACAACTATTTACAAATAACACAATCTAAAAGTAAAGAAACTAAAAACAACTCTCCCCGGCAACGGCGCCAAAATTGTGATCGAGTCGTTGAGCAATCACAAGATAAATCCCCACAAAACTTAACTAAATAGCTAGGGTAAGTAGGGGTCGAATCCACAGAGAGAAAGGATAATTTCTTTGCTAATCTATTGTGTTCAAAATAAGGAGTTTGAAAGTTGAGATCAAATAGTCTAAATTAATACTAACAAAACAAACTAGAAGCAAAATAAATCAAGTAACAAACTATATAAAACAAGCCTCCAATATAGAATCAATTTCACTCTTGACTAGATTGATATGGATCATTGACACAAATCATGAATTTGATATTAATTGCCAATCAATTAAGCACCATAAATTATTCCAAAGTAGTATATATCCTAAGACGTAGGCTTGAACTTTCCTTAGAATAAAATAATCTTCCTAATATCTTAAACAACTCCACTTGAATAATTGGTATAGGAACAGACGTAATGCTAATTCCAACATGCTAATAAGATTAATCCGCATCTCGCTAAAACTAACCTCTAATATTCTGATCCGGGTTCCAGCCCTTCCTAGAATAAGCATTAAGATTATTCTTTTCCACATGCATGATAAATCAATACCAAACTCATCTACATCTATTTCCAATTTGGCCTATAGATTTCAATAAGGTTTGATAATCCCATTGAACCTAGAATTCCTAGAATTACAACTGTCACGTGGACCAATATTGGCTCAATTCGAGCCAACTTGAATCTAACATTAGTATTCATAAATCTCAAGATAAGTAGGCCTCCAAATCAATCAAAATATGAACACATAAGATGAAGTAAAGGGATAAGAAACATATTCAAGTAGAAAATCAAATTATAAAGAACAAAGTGTCCCCATAAATAATAAGTCAAGAGATCAATAAGATCCTACATTGGAGAAATAAAAGATTAGCTACTCATGGATTGAGTAGCCATCAAAAGAAAAAGGAATAGAAAAACCTAGGAAGATAGAAGCTGGCCGGCGGCTCTCCTTGCTCTCCAAATTCGTCTAACCCCCCTTTTTCTAGAGAGAAAAGATGTCTATTTATACTAGAGACTTAGGGCAAACTTAACCTATGACAATATAGACTTTTAAGCTCATTAAACCTCTTCCAATTGAGTGGAATTTCGTCCTCCAGGTCTGGGCTATCTCCAAATACTGAAATTAGGTTAATAATATCAACTTGGGCTTGAATTCATGGGCTTTTCTAGGTCCAGCACGTCTGCAGAAACTTCAGGGGCATTTTCGTCCACGATAACGGCAAAACTGGGTCTCGACCAAAACACGAAAGTTGTAGCTCTCGGAGTTAGCTTTCCAACGCATATTCATACGCCTCATTTGGAGTTCTGGATTAAAAGATATGGCTATTTTCCTGAACTGACTCAAAATCTGGAAAGAAAGGAAGAAACTTGAGCATGAAGACACCCACAAGTGGCTGATGGCACGCGCTGACAAGGGCCCCGACTCCCGCTGGGCACCCACCTGGTTGGCCTGAGCACCCAGGTCGTAAGCCTGATCACCCATGTCTTCCTGGTGGCTCGACATGTCTTCTTGCAACTTGAATTCTTCTTACTCCTTTGCTTTCGAACTTTGAAGCTTTCAACTTTATGACTTCAATTGGCATAAAATTGACTCCATAGATTCTTCATTCACGAACACAAGATCTCCAATTTCTTCCAAGAAAATCCATGAAAAACCTTTGTGCTAAAAATCAACCAAAATAGCTCCAAAAAGTGCCTAAAACAACATATTTGCACATTCTACCTCTTCAACACCTACAATCACAAATGTAAGCATTATAGGGTAAAATCTAACACAAATATATTGAAAAGCATAGGAAAATGACCATAAAAACATGCATCATTTTGGTCTGATCAGTAGACTTTCTTCATGCTGAGTGTATTGGGACTAAGTCTTCTGACTGTATTTCCACGTTAATGACCATGACTTTACAATTGCTCCGATCAATGTCATGACTCTTTGCATTCCATCCTTCACTGTCATTGCCAATGTATTGAAGATTTGAATTATATATGCTTCCATTAACCAATCTTCATCTTCATAGTTGTAGCATTAGTCTCATCTACATAGGCAATCACGATTGGACCATTTACTTCTCACTAAGCTTGTCATTCTTCTTTCCATGCTTCATGTATCTTCAAAATATTAATTTCATTCTTCCACTCATGAAGCTTCCAATTTAAATCCATTAAGCCTTTGATGAGAAAGCTAGTAATCCATAAGGCATCCAATCCAGTCACTTCTTCCTTTGCTTGACTTTCTTTCTATTCTACTTCAATTCTCTCATTGATCTTTTTCATGCTTCATATTCCCTTAATAAATTGATCATGGAGTCCTCTCTTATGAAGCTTCAAGTCTATATCTTTAAGTCTTTCAATGAGATTCTTAATATCACCAAGCAAGGCATCTAGAAAGGCTGTTAGTGCAGTCAATAATATGCTGATATTGTACCTGCACACTTTGGAGCTTTGTCAGACTTAAATGAAGAGAATGTTTTGTTATCATCAAAAACACATGGAGTTAACTGACTCTTAATTCCATTATACCTGGACCATGAGGTTTTGGGTTCTACTCTCACAGAATGTTAGTTTTCTTTGTAATTTATTTGTTTGTGTGAGTTTTCTTTGTAATTTATTTTTTGTGTATTTAGTATATTGGTAGTTATAGATGAAATTAGAGATTTGACAATCCTATTTGATTTTTATACGTTTCAATTTGTTAATAGGGAAGCCAATGTATTAGCACATTCTTTAGCTAAGATTGAGCTGGATAATCGTGTGGTGCGGGATTACTCTTCCTGGCGTTTGTAATCTCTGATTATTGATCAATGAAAGTGATTAATTGATCTAAAAAAAAAAGAGTGTCTACTAACTAAAACGAGTTGTTGTCCCATTATATTTATCAAAACTAATCAGGGAAGCAACTAAGGCTATTAAGAAAACAATGAAAATAAGCAAACACCACAAATTTACATCGATTACAGGCGAAATGCTCAATTTGGGGCCAAACGTTTGTTGTGATGCTCAATTTGGGGCCAAACGTTTCAATTTGAACAAAAAAAGGGCCAAAGGTGTTCAGACCTGCTCAATGTTGGGTTTTTTCTAACGGAGATGGGCTCGTGAACAACACGCGCCGTTTGTTACCGTTTAATGTCCACGTGGAATTTTTTTTAATTCCGAAAATAATTACTGAAATTAAAAAATGAATTAAAAAATAAATTAAAACTTTTTTTATTGTTTTACGTTTTACTCTTATTTTCTTCTTTTCTTTTTTTCTTTTCTTCTTCCTCTTCTTCTTCTCCCTTAGACTGAAACCTAACTCTTCCTAAACCCTAAACCGCCGCCGCCTTGTCCTTTCCTACTCCGACTTACAGCCACCGCAACCCACGTCGCAGGTTCCTTCTTTCCTCGCTTTTCCCTCTTCGTTTCCTCCTATCTCTCTTCCTCTCTACCCGATAGTCATCTCCTTAACTCCGACCATCGCCAAACACCACAAACTTCCCTCTGTTTGCAACAACTCAACAACCTTAAACTTAAACTTCACTCTCTTCCTTTCACCGATCAAAAAAGATTTGATTATGAGCTCTGGTTCGATCTGATTTGGATTTAAGGTTAGCTCTTGGGTTTTTGGCGATTTGGGTTTGTGTTTTATTTAAGGAAAATGGCGATTTGGGTTTGTGAAATTAATGGTCTTGAAGAGTCAAGCCATTGATAGCAGAAGAAGAGCAGAGTGTTGTTTATCATGAAACTGATAAGAATGGAGGCGAAAATGGGTCTAGTTGGATGGTTTTGCTTTGCACTTTTGTTGTTGTTTGTGGTTTCATTTGAGTTCGGATCTTGTGTAAGTGCCAGAACATTACTTGTCTCATGATGTTTCGGTTTTGGTTTTGTCTTTAGAATTTTCTGAACCAAAATCTCTGTTTCTGGTTTTCATTTGTCTTTAAAGGCTGAAACAGAAAGTACCCTTGTTGTGTAGTTGACAAAGACCAGAAAATTGCATAGCTCCATAGAATGCTCCTAAAGGCCACCGCAAGCGCAAGTTGTTTCCTTAAGTTTTCTGGCACCCCTCGCCATTGACAGAATAAATTTGATCGATTTCAACCTACTGCAACTAGAAAAAAAAAATCCCAGGAACAACATGAGAAAATATGCCATTCTCTGTATTGGGTTTTTGATTGTAGAGAAAAACTTATTTTTTAGTATTAATCTCTTGAGGCAATATGAAAAAATTGTCTTCTGCACGTTTCCTTATTACAAAGCACATAAAAATGAGAATTTGGGCTTGTCTTATTGTATTTGCCAGTTGAAAATCTTTGAAGATCTAGGAGGTCTGCAGGAAGAAGAATGAAGAAGGGAGGAGATGAAAATAAACTTTAAATTTTAATATAAATAAATTTATTTTATTTTAATAATATTGAAATTTCGAAAATTCCACATCATTTGTACTGTGCATACCACATGTAACTTTCACTCTCTTCTAATGGTGCGTGCAATACACTGCCAAGACACCGTCAAGTAAAGCCCAATATTGAGCAGGTCCGAAAACGTTTGGCCCCAAATTGAGCATCGCGGAAAAAGTTTGGCCCCAAATTGAACATTTTGCCTCGATTACATGGTATTTATACAAACGAAATTAACTTAACCTTTGTAACTAACTCTAACTTTAATAGAGTTAAAACGGCTTAATAGCCACTTTGCCCCTTGAACTTTGAAAATTTAGGCCAAATTGCCCCCTGAACTAAAAATTGTGCCACTTTACCCCTTAAATTTAGATATTTAAGCCAATCTCCCCCTTGTCGTGACGGAAGTTAGTCACGTGCCATCACGTGACTAACGGTTCCATCTAAAGGGTCGTTACATGCTTATGTGGCCTTTTATGCTGACGTGGATTTTCCACGTCAGCACTCATGTAGGGCCCGTAAGTCAAGAAAAATAAATAACTTAAAAAAAGAAACAAAATCACTTGTCTTTTTCTTTTTCCTTTTTTTTTCTTCTTTTCTTTCTCTTTTCTTCTCGAACCCCGACCTTGTTGAACCCTAAAAGCTGCCATATTATCTTCTTCCTCTAACAGTCGTCGTGCAGCCCCCCTCGCTTTCCTTTTTTTTTCCTCACTGGTCTCTAACTTTCAACCACCGCCATGTTTTCCTCCACCAAAAATGGCCCTCGTCGACTGCTAAAATTTCATTTATCCGAAACCAGAATCCCATCTGTACAAATCCACAATGTAATTACTCGAATGTTTATTCATTGCTTTTCTTTTTGGAATTGAAAGTTTGTCTGAAAATAGTAATCATTAAGACGTTGAGTGACGGGTCTAAGAAATTGACTTTGATTTTGCTTCTTTCTTGAGAAATTTTAATGCTATTGAACTCAAAATTTGTAGAAGCCTTTGATGGGTTTGAGGATTAAGCTAAAGTGAGTTGCATGCTGGAAAAAGGAATGGAAGAAGAAAATTATTTGGGTTGCTTAAATATTTTGGAAAATTATTTGATTTTGAGGATTAAGTTAAATGGATTGCTTGCTGGAAAAAGAAAGGAAGAAGAAAATTTATTTGATTTTGGTTTTGATTATCGTTTTAAAAAAAAAATTAGGTTTTTTTTTTTAAATTTTAATAATAAAAAATTATAAAACTTTTGACTGGGACCCTCAAAAGCTGAGTTGGCATTGACACATATGCAAGGAGCTCCCAAATCAGCATCTCAAGTTAGTTTTGACGGAGTCGTTAGTCACATGACTAACGGCGTTGACGGTAAGGGGTAATTTGGCCTAATTTTGAAAATTAAAGGGGTAATGTGGCACAATTATTATTCAGGGGGAAATTGGCCTAAATTTGCAAAGTTCAGGGGGCAAATGGGCTATTTAGCCGAGTTAAAACTCTAATTTAACTAACTCTAACTAAATTTAACAGAGTTAAAACACTAATTTAATTAGTTAGAGTTAGCTACAAAGGTTAAGTTAATTTCATTTGTATAAATACCATGTAATCGATGTACAATTTACGGTTTTTGCTTATTTTTATTGTTTTCTTAACATGGTATCAGATGAAATTTTTTTGATTTATTTCCGCTGTTTTCTCTCTTTTTTGGTGTAAACCCAGATTTTCCTTCACTTTCTTTCTAACCAAATAAAACTTTTTTTCTGGTTTTCTTCTCTTTTCTTCATTCTTTCTGCAATCTTTATTGCAATAATGGCTAATTCAAGTTCAACAAATCCTTCTTGTCCTGAAGATGTGCCTTCGAGCTCCTACTTCATTCATCCTAGTGAGAATCCAATCGTTGTTCTTGTCACATCTATGCTTACTGGCCCTAACTATCACCAGTGGCAAAGGGCAATGAAAATGGCCCTTCTTTCTAAGAAGAAGCTTAGATTCGTGGATGGCTCGTTGCAAGTTCCATCTCATTATGATTCTTTGTTTCTAGCTTGGGAGCGGTGCAACAATTTAGTGACTTCTTGGCTTATTCATTCCGTTTCTCCCTCAATTGCTCAGTCGATACTATGGTTAGAATCTTCTCTTGATATTTGGAATGATTTAAAAGCAAGATTTTCGCATAAAAAATTCCTTTTGTATTTGTGATCTGCAAACTGAAATTTACAATGCTACTCAAGGAAATTTGACTGTTCATGAATTTTTCACTAAGCTGCAGATATTATGGGATAAGTTACAGATTTTACACCCTATTCCTGCTTGTTCTTGTGACCCACAGTGCTCTTGTGGTTTGTTCAAGAATGTGAGGGATTAGCATGACAATGATCAGGTCATGGTTTATATTAAGGGGTTAGATGAATCGTATGCTGATGTCAAGTCTCAAATCTAGCTTATGGAGCCTTTACTTTCTTTGAATAAGGCCCTCTCTTTGGTAATTCAACAAGAAAGATCTATCTTGTCTGTTTCTAATGTCTCTGAAATCAATGCTTTTGTTGTAAAGGGTGGTCTTGTACCCTGACAAAGAAATTTTCTAACAATAGTAAGAGGCCTATGTGTTCTTATTGTGGTCGTGTGGGTCACACTATTGATAAGTGCTACAAGAAACATGGGTATCCTGCAAACTACAACAATAATTCTAGAAAGAGCAAGAGGACTGTGCAATCAAATGCTATGGAATCTGACCTTGGCAATATTACTCAACACTCTGCTACATCCTTTGTGAATTTCAGCAACTCAAATGACTTGAATCAGAATCAAGCTTTTCAATTTACCTAGGACCAATACGACCAGTTAATGCAGATGCTTCAAGGTCTTTCATCGACTTCTCATCATGTCAATGCTGTGACTTTCCATGGTTCTTCAAGGAGTAACTTTTCAGGTTCTAATTTCTCTTTTTATGATATTGATCCTTCTATTTCTTTGAGTATCTTTACTAATTCAACTCATAATGATAAAGAATGGGTATTAGATACTGGTGCTACTGACCACATTCCTTGTTCTCTTAATGCTTTTCATTCTTATAAATCTGTTTCAAATGTCTATGTCCATTACCTAACATAGCTAGAGTTCAAGATACTCACATTGGTACTTCTCGTTTTAGTGATTCTCTTGTTCTATATGATATGTTATATGTTCCAGATTTTACATTTAATCTCATTTCAGCTGGAAAATTGGCACATGACTTATATTGCTGCATTATTGTTCTAACCACTCATTGTATTATTCAGGGCATCAGGCATTGGATGATGATTGGAGTTGTTGAGCTTACTATGGGGCTCTACAAATTGAATTCTTCTGCAATTTTACCTGTTTCTTTACCTAATGCAATCTTACCTTCTTCAGTTTTTCTTCTTTTGTCAATTTTATTCAGTGTAATGAAGATGTGTCATTGTTATGGCATAGTCGATTAGGCCATCCATCTTTTCAGAGATTGAAGATGTCGGTTCCTTCTGTATCTTTTATTGACTCTTGTGAAGTGTGTCACATGTCAAAACAAAAAAGGTTGCTATTTCCTATTAGTATTTCTGTAAATAAAGCTCCTTTTGATCTCATACATATAGATATATGGGGGGGTAACTATGCCCCTACTTTCAGGGGACATAGATAATTCCTCACCATTGTAGATGATTTTTCAAGATATACATGCATCTTTCTCATGAAACATAAATCTGAAGCTCAAACCTTAATGCAGAATTTTATTTCATTTGTTTTTACTCAATTTAGTGTTTATGTTAAGTGTGTTAGATCAGACAACGAACAGGAGTTTAATGTTCCTAATTACTTTAATTCCAAAGGAATCATACATCAAAACATCTTGTGTCAAGACTCCTCAGCAGAATAGTGTAGTTGAATGAAACCACCAACATATTTTGAATGTTGCAAGGGCATTGAGGTTTGAAGCTCACTTACCTATATATTTTTGGGGAGTGTGTTTTACATTCAGTTTTCTTAATTAATAGAATTCCTACACCAATTCTTAATAACATCTCATCTTTTGAGATTTTATATTCTACACCTCCTTTAGATCACATAAGAATCTTTGGATGCTTTACTTATGCTTCTAACCATTCCAATGTCAAGAACAAATTTGATTCCAGGAGCATTAAAGTTGTTTTTCTTGGATTTTCTCCAGGGGTTAAAGGGTTCAAGTTATATGATTTACATTCTCACAAAGTTTTTAATTCTCGAGATGTTATCTTTATGAGTCCATTTTTCCTTTTTCTTCATCTAATAATCAAATGCAGGCACAAAACTGTCAAAATGCAAAAACTGCAGCTTTTCCAGAAAATGTAGTTTTGCCTTTTGTTGCAAAATCCAATATCTTTGATGATATAGCTAGTTTTGGTTTCAACAATTCTTTACAACAGCATAATATCACTGCAAAAACTCATTCCATCCCCTTTTCCACTTCAAATGACAAATCTTTTCATCATGTTCTTGGTGATCTTCAACAAGTTCATCTTGTTCATCAGAATTTCCCAGAAAGTGCAGAATTACAGGATTCTGTTCCAGCTTCTTCCTTACCAGTTTATGAAGCTATTCTTCCATCCAACACTTAATCCTCCAATAACAATTATGCTGATCAAGATCAACAGCCTTTAAGAAGGAGTTTTAGATCTAGAACAAAGCCCCCATACTTGGCTAACTACAGGTGTTCTTCAGTACAACTTCAGAAGACCAGTCCACATCAACTACAGAGTGTCTTTACTTATTCTAGACTCAATCCAAGACATTGTGCTTTTTTAGTAGCTATTGATAAGCAAGTTGAACCAAAGACATACAAACAAAACTTCAAAGGATCCTAACTGGCAAGAAGCTATGCAAGCTTAAATTGAGGCTTTATAGAAGAATAACACTTGGAAGCTTGTTCATTTACCAGAAGTAAAATCTACTATCAGGTGTGAATGGATTTATAAAATCAAGGAGAAAGCTGATGGATCGATAGAAAGGTATAAAGCAAGGCTAGTGGCAAAGGGATATACTCAGGACAAAGTAATTAATTATTTGGACACATTCAGCCCAATGGCGAAAATGACTACAGTGAGGACTTTGCTTGCCTTAGCTAGGGATGGCAGCGGTGCGGATAACTGCAAAATTTTCACTATCCAAAACTGAAACCATTTAACTATCCATTATCCAAACCCGTTTAAAAACCGCTTTAAATTTTAGACCTAATAACCAAATCCGCACCGAAACCGTTTAACAATATCCAAATCCGCACCGCAAAACCATTTATTAAGCGAATATCCGTCTAAAAACCAAATCCGAATCTGAATCCGAACCCGCCAAATTAGCCCAATTTTATGTTTTAAACGGATTTCATACGGTTTTTATGCGGATATCCACCATCCAAAACCACTAGTAGATTATAATCGTTTTTATGCGGATATCCGCTATCCAAGACCCTAAAACCAAAACCGCTCCAAAACCGCAACGGATAGTGCTTCAATAATCCAAAACCGCTCCATAACCGTTTAGTAAACTGTTTCAGATTTTAAACGGGTCGGATATCCGCAAAAACCGCACCACTGCCATCCCTAGCCTTAGTAGCCATCAAAGGATGGCACTTACAATAGCTAGACATCAATAATGCATTTTTGCATGGAGATCTCGAAGAAGAGGTTTATATGCAAAAACTAGAAGGTTATCAAAATGATTCAAATAAAGTCTGTAGATTGGAGAAATCTTTGTATGGTCTTAAGCAAGCAAGCAGGCAATGGAACTCCAAACTCACCACTGCAATTCTTGAATATGGATTTAAACAATCTGCAGCTGATCATACTTTGTTCCTGAAAATTACAGCAACTTCTTACATGGCAATCCTTGTATATGTAAATGATTGTATCCTGGCAAGTGACAACATGGCTGAAATTAATGCAGTTAAGAGATTTCCCCATAACACTTTCACCATCAAGGATTTAGGGGAAGTGAAATTCTTTTTAGGACTTGAAGTTCCTCATTCTTCTGAAGTTATCAATTTGTGTCAAAAGAAATATACATTGGACTTATTAAAGGATGCTAATTTCTTAGAATCAAAGCCATGTCCCACTCCAATAATTCCAAGCACAAGACTTTCAAAAGAGGATGGCACTCCTTTAGATGATGCAACCAAGTATAGGAAGCACAATGGTAAGCTTCAATACCTTACTACTATCAGACCTGACATAAGTTTTGCACAATTTTTGGATAAACCAACTACAGAATATCTCTCTACTGCTCATCGAGTACTCAGATATTTAAAAGGAACTATAGGGCGAGCCTTGTTTTTCTTAGCAACGAGTGAATTGAAGTTTACAGCCTATTTTGATTCAGATTGGGGCACTTGTGTAGATTCCAGAAAATCCATTATTGGATGCTGCATATTCTTAGGATCTTCATTAATTTCGTGGAAGTTTAAAAAGAAAAATACAGTTAGTCGAACTTTTTCAGAGGCAGAATACCATGCCTTGGCATCTACAACCCGTGAAATACAATGGTTGAGCTACTTAATGAAGAATTTACAAGTTTCATTTTCCAATCCTACTCCTATATTTTGCGACAATCAGTCTACAATTTATCTTGCTCAGAATCCTGCAATCCATGAAATAACTAAGCATATAGAAATAGACTGCTACGTGGTTCGAACCAAGCTCCAAGATGGTCTCATTGTGCTTCTGCCAATCTCAACAAAGAAGCAATGGGTTGACTGCTTCACCAGAGGACTGTCCAACACTTCTTTTACATAAGCCTTTTCCAAACTTGGAATTCATAATATATACATTCTAGTTTGAGGGGGGGGGGGGGGCTAACAGAGTTAAAACGATGTAGTTTTAGCCAATCCTAGTTAGCACTAATTTTATTAAGAAAACAATGAAAATAAACTAAAACCGTAAATTGTACATCGATTACATTGTATTTATACAAAAGAAACTAACTTAACCTTTGTAGCTAACTCTAACTAAATTAGTGCTAACTAGGATTAGTTAAAACTACATCGTTTTAACTCTATTACAGGCTGTAATATATAGTAGTAATTAACATCAGAAGATTTGCATCTACCAGCCTTATGGGCAAGATAATCAGCAACTATATTTGCTTCTCTGTAAACAAAAGTTAAACTAAGGCTAGCAAATCCTGCAAATCACAGCATAATGTCATCAAATATTGTTTCTTGCAATGGAGAGCTTCTCTTTTCTGCAAATCTTTAGTACAATTAAAAGATAATTAGTTTCAACTTGTAAATGAGTAACTCCATGATCCAATATTGCCATTTGTAATCCAAACTTTATAGTCTGCAACTCAGCAATATTGTTTATTGTGATCCCCAAATCGCAACAGTAAGCAATAAGCGTATCACCATTAATACCTCCATATCTAACATATCCGCAATTCCCCAAGCTTCAGGGAATTTTCAGAATGGTCCAAAATACTTGGATAGGGTTAGAGGTGGCAATCGGGCGGGTCAAGTTGAGTTCGGGTTCAGGCTAATTTCGGGTTCGGGCTTGAGTCAGGTCGGGTCAAATTTGGGTCGGATTGATTTGGGTTCAGGTTAAATTTGGGTTAGGATGATTTGGGTTCGAGTCAATTTTGGGTCAGGTTAATTCGGGTTCGGGCTGGGTTTTAGCCAGATCATTTACCCATTTTTCCCTGGATGAATAATGTCATTAACCTTTTCAAATTTTATATGTAATTTATTAATTTACCTTTTATAACATATTCATATAAAAAACTATACACCATAAATGAAATTTTTAGAAATTATTATTTATTTTCAAATATTAGTATTGAATTCGGGTTTTTTCAGGTTTGAGTTCGAGTTTTTTCGGGTTTCAGATTATTCGGGTTCGGGATTTTTTTTTGGGTTCGTGCGGGTTCAGGTATTTGACTTTTTTTAGTCAATCGGGTTCAGGTCGGGTTCGGATTCGGGTTTTTCGGATGGGTTTTTCTCGGGTCGGGTTAATTTTACCACCTCTAGATAGGGTATAAGAGTAAGGTTTTAAAAACTTATTTATCGGGGTAACACAAAAGGTAAAAGGTAATAGATTAATTTATATTCACGATTCCATTTAGGATTCTGTTGGAACAAAGATTCATCCTAGATTGCCACATCAGCCATAAATGAATGAAAGATTTCTTTGTGGCAAAAAAAAAAAGTAAAAAGGTGTTATGAGATATAGTATATATGCGTAATTATTTTTTTACCCCATCTGATACATAAGGTTTTAACCCTGAGACCGGCTTAACAATAATAAAGAACTACACTAATGGGAGAGCACCCACAGCTTCAATTTAGACGCGCCAAGAAATTTGGGGTTGCATTCCACGCGCGGGGGAATTTCAATTCGATTTTCGACCCAATTTCGTTTCAGCGGGTTATCAGTTATATTCAGTTCTTCGCCGAACCGTCTCCCTCTGGAATTTGGGCATCCCTTTTTTTCCCTTTTCAGTCCGTACCTACTTTCCTGTTTCCATTCCTCTTGGCTAACCCAGTGTTGTTGCCTCTTCAACGTGTTGATTAGGTTTGTACTTCTTCTATTTCCTCAGATTGTTTGCAGGAGCCAATGGATTTTATTAGTTTGGCCCTCATGACCACCAAAGAGCTATGCCTTTTGATCCCTCTTCCTTCTCATTCTTCTTAAGAAATTCTTTGCTTATGCCCTAATTTCCTGGGGATTCTCATCATTTTTTCCTCAGAAAGCAGGCCTGCAAGTGATCCTTGATGAAATCAGGTCAGTGTTTGTTCCAGTTTTTTCCTTGGGTTTTTATTTCTTTTATTCAATCATCAGTTGCTACCGGTTAGGGTTGATTACGTCGCTTCTTTGATTTCAGAGAATACTATGTGGGATCGAGCATCTTCTCGCTTTTTTGGACTCAACTCTTCGAGGTTCTTTCTTTTCCATTCTCCTTCGAATATTTGTTGCTTATGTCCTAATTACAAATATCCTTTGATTTCAAACAACACTGTGGGGGATCAAGGCATCTTCTCTTTTTTTTTGGATTAAAGTACTGTCTTCATGTCAGTTTTTTGTTAATATCATCTTCTCTCTTTTTTCGACTAAAGTGCTGTGTATTGATGTCAGTTTGAGTTTTTTTCTTTGTTTTTTTTCCTTTTATGCAATTATAAGTTCCTACCAGTAGGGTTGATTATATGGCTTCTTTGATTTCAAGCAACACTGTGGGGGATCAAGGCATCTTCTCTTTTTTTTGGACTGGAGTACTCTCTTGATGTCAGTTCTGTGTTAATATCATCTTCTATCTTTTTTGGACTAAAGTGCTTTCTTGATGTGGGTTTTGTGTTAATATTACGAATGAATATGGTATGTTCATATAAACAATGGTTACGTGCTTTATGATATCGTTACTTAATTAGAGAGTAGCGTTTTGTTTGTGTCTGATCCATACATGATTATATTTCTCAATTGCAAAGAATGAGGACTGCTCCCTTGCCTTGAATAATTTTTTGTTGATGTCTTTGGTTGATGTTAATTCTTATTTTAAGATTGGGAATAATTACAATGAAATTGGTCACTGTGAAGGTAAAGACTGCATAGTTGCTGACTCCAGCGTTGCGCTTTTTACATTCTCAGGAAGTATCATGTTCCATATAAATTCCTCAAGGTATGATGCAACTCAAGTTAATTTAGTTTTGGCTGTATTTTGGTTGATATTGGATTGAGTTATCTTGGTGATTTCTCAGAAGTTTAGATTGGTTAGAAATTTATGTCATTTGACCTTAAAGGGAGAGGCTTTATCCTTGTGAGAATTGGGAGATGTGGTATTTATACATAGAGAGGAGATCAAAGGGTAGGTAAATGGTCAAGAAATATTATTATGATTAAAGTAGCATGTATATATATGAACAGGGCATAATAGACTGTCATGGGTATGTATTGGTTTGGCGAGGTCACATTTGTGGTTCCATTCATATTTGTGATGGAATTTAATTCCATGCACTGTTTCTGGGTTGATGTTGAATTGTGTTTTCTTGATGATTTATGGGAAGTTTAGATTGGTCAGAAATTTGTGTCATTTGATCTTTAAATGGAGAGGCTTTATCCTTATGAGATTTGGGATATTGGGTATTTATACATAGAGAGGAAATCAGAGGGTATGTAAAAGGTAAGGAAATTGTTGACTATCAAATATTTATGATTAAAACAACATGTATATATATCAAGAGGAGATTAGAAACTGTCATGGGTATGTTTTGGTTTGGTGGGGTCACATTTGTGCTTCCATTCATATTTGTGAACGAATTTCATTCCATATAGTGTTTTTGGGTTGATATTGGATTGAGTTTTGTCGATGATTTATAAGAAGTTTAGATTGGTCAGAGATTTGTGTCCTTTGACCTTAGATGGAGAGGCTTTTCCTTATGAGAATTTGGAGATGGGGTTTTTATACATATATATCAGGTATTTATTCTGTCTTCAGATGTTGTTTGTTTTATGTTGTATTCAGATGGTGGGTTCTTTTTATCATTGTTATAGTTGGCCTTCACTGAGTTATATGATTTGGTATTAATTGTGGTGTCCTGCCTTGATTTAAATTGCAGCTTTCACATGTTGTTCATTTCTGGAATTTATGAGGTGCTGAATTTGTTTACTTTCATCAATCTTTAATTGTTTACTTAGTTTGTTGGTCTTGCCCCTTTTTCGGTTTCTACTCCACTTTCTATTTGGTCATTTTATTCTTCGTCATTTGTTCCTTGACTTATTGAATGTTGCTCCGTTATTTTCTTTTTTTTTGTTGCTTTTGGTTTTTGTTTTTCTATTTTTGGCAATTTTTCTTGGATTATATCCTGATGGTTGATTTCTTCGTTCTTTAGTTTATTCATATTCTGTTGATCATTCGAGTTTATTTAGGTGATGTTCTGACTGTTTTTTTCTCTTTTTTTTCCCTTTTTTTTGGTCTTCTTTGTTTCCTTTTTCTTCTCTGATGTTGTTTTTATGTTGTTTGCTTGGAATTACCCTCAGCAATATTTTAAGCGCCATCCATGGTTTCCCCCTCGGGTGTTTCTTCTCTCCATGATGTCACTGTATCTGAGGACTTTGACCCTGCTACCGCTGTGAAGAATCCGCATTCCATCCAGACGGTTAGGCATGGCGGTTGTGATATGGTGCCTAAGAATATTTGTCTTCATTTGCCTACTGATTCTTCCCTTATTGATGTGCCGGTTTCTGAGTTTTCTAGGTTTGGTTTTTGGCTTTTTTCATTCCCCGCATCCAGATCCTGTATTCGCCATGTTTTAAGTGTCTCTGATGGGTTGATGTCTTTTACAACACTTTTCCTTATAGTGGTGATGATCCAAGTCACAAATGCCTCTTTGTTCATGAACCCTTTCCGCAACTGTCTACGATGCACTCAGTTTCAGTTGATCATGTTTGTTTTGCTGATCAACAACGCTTGGTTGATGTTGAGGTTGTTCGAGACAATGATTGTTGTGTGATTGGGGATTCGGTTGGTCGGCGGATGTCTTCTTCTCTTAATTCTCTTCCTGCCCAGTCTGGGGATGTCGATTATGGAGGTCTCTGCCTGGTTGATGTTCCTGTGGATGTTTCTCCTAGACTTGCTTTCTCGGATATTGAGATGGGACCATTTTCAATCGGTTAGTTGATCAGAATACAGGAATTTTATATACTTGATGGACGATGTCTTTGTGTTTGATGTTTTTCATTGTTTTGCTTTGCTTCCTTTTAATTAACTGTCTTGCTATTCTGGAGATGACTTTGCCGGAGGCCTGGATCTGATTGATGTCCCTCTGGGAGTGGCTTCGACTGTTGCTTTCTCGGATATGGAAATGGGATCACCGCCGATAGGTTAGTGGCTGTCTTTGCTTTCATCCGTTTAATTGTACTTTTTTATTACGCTTTCTATACGACATGACCAGCCCCGGTCATTGTACTCCCCATCTGGGTTCAGTATTGGGTGTTTTTTTGACTGCTGTTTGTTGGTTTCGTTTATTGCTCTGCCTGAATTGTAGAAGTTGTGGATCACCTTCAAACTGAACCTCCATGTGCCCAAGCAAGGCTCGGGTGTAAGCGAAAGTCAGCTAGTGGGGCTTTAATTGGCTCCAAATGTACTCGTCGTGTGTCTTGTGGATCTGTGTCTGTTTCTCAGCGGTTCTGCCATGGTGTTGATGCCCCCTCCATGGAGAATACCTCCCATGTTGAATTCTGTCCGCCACTTCGGCTCAGTCCTTTTTGTCTTAGTGGTCCATCTGGAGTTGGAATCTCTTATGGTTTGTCCTAACTTTGCTGTATTTGTATTTCCCTTCGTTACGTCCTAGTGCTTTTGTCTTTGTGATCGAGTCATTGAGCAATCATAAGATAAATCCCTACAAAACTTAACTAAATAGCTAGGGTAAGTAGGGGTCGAATCCACAGAGAGAGAGGATAATTTCTTTACTAATCTATTGTGTTCAAAATAAGGAGTTTGAAAGTTGAGATCAAATAGTCTAAATTAATACTAACAAAACAAACTAGAAGCAAAATAAATCAAGTAACAAACTATATAAAACATGCCTCCAATATAGAATCAATTTCACTCTTGACTAGATTGATATGGATCATTGACACAAATCATGAATTTGATATTAATTGCCAATCAATTAAGCATCATAAATTATTCCAAAGTAGTATATATCCTAAGACGTAGGCTTCAACTTTCCTTAGAATAAAATAATCTTCCTAATATCTTAAACAACTCCACTTGAATAATTGGTATAGGAGCAGACATAATGCTAATTCCAACATGCTAATAAGATTAATCCGCATCTCGCTAAAACTAACCTCTAATATTCTGATCCGGGTTCCAGCCCTTCCTAGAATAAGCATTAAGATTATTCTTTTCCACATGCATGATAAATCAATATCAAACTCATCTACATCTATTTCCAATTCAGCCTATAGATTTCAATAAGGTTTGATAATCCCATTGAACCTAGAATTCCTAGAATTACAACTGTCACTTGGACCAATATTGGCTCAATTCGAGCCAACTTGAATCTAACATTAGTATTCATAAATCTCAAGATAAGTAGGCCTCCAAATCAATCAAAATATGAACACATAAGATGAAGTATAGGGATAAGAAACATATTCAAGTAGAAAATCAAATTATAAAGAAACAAAAGTCTCCCCATAAATAATAAGTCAAGAGATCAATAAGATCCTACATTGGAGAAATAAAAGATTAGCTACTCATGAATTGAGTAGCCATCAAAAGAAAAAGGAATAGAAAAACCTAGGAAAATAGAAGCTGGCCGGCGGCTCTCCTTGCTCTCCAAATTCGTCTAACCCCCTTTTCTAGAGAGAAAAGATGTCTATTTATACTAGGGACTTAGGGCAAACTTAACCTAGGACAAAATAGACTTTTAAGCTCATTAAACCTCCTCCAATTGAGTGGAATTTCGTCCTCCAGGTCTGGGCTATCTCCAAATACCGAGATTAGGTTAATCATATCAACTTGGGCTTGAATTCCTGGGCTTTTCTAGGTCCAGCACGTCTACAGAAACTTCAGGGGTATTTTCGTCCATGATAACGGCAGAACTGGGTCTCGACCGAAACACGAAAGTTGTAGCTCTTGGAGTAAGCTTTCAAAGCATATTCATACGCCTCATTTGGAGTTCTGGATTAAAAGATATGGCTGTTTTCCCGAACTGACTCTAAATCTGGAAAGAAAGGAAGAAGCTTCAGCATGAGGACACCCACAAATGGTTGATGGCGCGCTGACAAGGGCCCCGACTCCCGCTGGGCGCCCACCTGGTTGGCCTGAGCACCCAGGTCGTAAGCCTGATCACCCATGTCCTCCTGGTGGCTCGACATGTCTTCTTGCAACTTGAATTCTTCTTACTCCTTTTCTTTGGAACTTTGAAGCTTTCAACTTTATGACTTCAATTGGCATAAAATTGACTCCATAGATTCTTCATTCACGAACACGAGATCTCCAATTTCTTCCAAGAAAATCCATGAAAAACCTTTGTGCTAAAAATCAACCAAAATAGCTCCAAAAACTGCCTAGAACAACATATTTGCACATTCTACCTCTTCAACACCTACAATCACAAATGTAAGCATTATAGGGTAAAATCTAACACAATATATTGAAAAGCATAGGAAAATGACCATAAAAACATGCATCATTTTGGTCTGATCATATTTCCCCCACACTTAAGCTTCGCTTGTCCCTAGCAAACTAGTGTACTTCTCTCAAAAGAAAGGTCAAAACAATTTCAATTGCACACACATATCAAGAGACAACATAATCATGAAATCAAGATATCATAGAATAATGAGAATACTCAATTCTAAAAATCAAGAGATAACAAGTATCATCAATCTTAAGTAAGCATAATAAGAGAAATTCAATTCACTTATCATCTTTTCTCTTTACATAACTATCACTTACCATAAGCTTGTGTATGCATCTATGTCCCAGAGAAAAGTAATATCATGGATATTCATCAAGATATAAGATGGGTTAGAAATGTGGCTTATTTTTAAGAAACAAGGTTATTAACCTTAAAAGTGTTCATGACTTAGGGGTTACTAACTCCCTCTTTTTTTTTCTTTTGAGGTTACTAACACTCATTTTTTTCAGAGGGACAATACTTCTGCATTCCATGTCTCTAATCCTCTTCTAAGGTTATGATTGAGCTAAAAAAGACCCTATTTTTATGTCTATTTTACTATGTTTGTAGACCCATTTATGCTTAATTATAGGCTATTTTATTAATATTTGTGTTTTTAGTCTTTAAGTGATGTGAAAATGAGAAATTGTTATTTTTCACTATTTTTGGAGCTATTTTGATGACCTTTTACACAGATTTGAGCAAAGCAATTTTGAGCATAGATTTGGAGATTCGAAGTTCGTGTTTGAAGACCATTTGAAGATAAATTGGAGACTTGAAGACCATTAAAGATTTATTTCAAGAGGAAGAATTGAAGAATTGGAGCTTTAATTGAAGACAAGCCATGGATAGCCCTTAAGCTTTGGTATTTATGGATAATTTATATGGGAAAATACTCAGCCCATATAAGATATTAATTGGAATTAAAATCTCAATTAATGACTCCTAAATCCAAGGAAATATCAAAATCCCATAGATTCCCGATTCTAGTCCTAACAGGATTAGGATTCAGGAGCAGTTTTGGTAGAAAATTCATAACTTTCTGCTCAGACCTCCGATTGAAGCCCATGAATACTTGTTAGAAAGCTAACTCCGAGACCTACAACTTTCCTTTGAAGTCCAAGACCCAGTTCTGCCGTTTTCAAGCCCGAAAATGCCGTTGAAGTTTCTGCACGAATTCAACAAAAATTCAGGATCCTATTTTGACTTGGATTCTACTCTAGGAAGACTTTTAATCCAACTTGGAGTCCAAGTTAGACCCTAAAACCGGCCTAGACTCAATTC
Source organism: Corchorus olitorius (assembly GCA_001974825.2). Taxonomy (NCBI): domain Eukaryota; kingdom Viridiplantae; phylum Streptophyta; class Magnoliopsida; order Malvales; family Malvaceae; genus Corchorus; species Corchorus olitorius. Next base: position 21,146 of record AWUE01023097.1, read on the forward strand.
CAAGTTAGGATTGGAATTCTTAGGGTTAGTTCTATTATAAATAGCCACCTCCTGTATCACAAATCACACACCTTTACATACCTACATACCACACACATAGATAATTTATTTTCTTCTAGTTTTCTTCTAGTTTTTTGGCAAAGGGTGCGCCACCCCCTATAGCCATAGGGAGGTGCGGCATACCTAGGTATTTTGCAAGGAGATTTCGCCCCTCCAAGGTCCTGTAAGTACTCTTATGCCTCTCATGGATTTAGGAAAATCCATGAGTAGCTAAATTATTAATACTTCTGATCCTTTGGTGAATTCAATCAATTAAATATGGTGAGATTTCTGTTCTTATAATTTGGTATTTTATTTTTGATAGATAGCATGTTAAACTCTGTTTTAATTCTACAATCTTGATCTTTATTGATTTATGTGGCCACTAAAGAGGTAATTTGAGAGATTGTTGGCTAGATCAAACAATAAGGTTGACGCATGAGTTTGATTGTGTGTAGCAAGTTAGCCGCGCTTGACGGCGGGTTAATTGGGTTTGCATGCCAATGATCAGATTTATCTGGTTGTTGTATGGTTTTATTTATTAAGCATGTGTGAAAGAACTAATAAAAGTTGATCTTAATGCTTTGAATCCTAGCAAATCTTCAAGGGTTGACGGCTAATTGATTAGTTAGGAGGTAAAAGGGGTAATTTAAGGCTTGACGACTAATCTTATCTAAATAGCATGTTAGGGTTTTCCCTAGACCAGTTATCATCTTGAATTTAATATTGAATTTATCTTTTAAATCAAGGACCCATAATTAATTTGATTGTTTTCTACCATTGGTGAAGAAGTATATCCTTAATTATTGTTTTCTTTCTTATCTGCTATAGACTTAGATTTAATTTACTTTGCTTTGTTTTCTAGTTTAATTGCTTTCTGTTTAATTGCTTTCTGTCAATCTCTGTTTTCTGTGTTGTTTTTGAGAGATTTTAAGGACTAAATTTTCGGATAAAATCTATCACCCTTCTCTGTGGGATCGACCCCTACTTGCCCTATCTACTTAGTTAGGAGTTTGTTGGGATTTTATTTTTATGATTGTTGACGACCGATCAGGTTACTAACCTTTTCTTTTTATTAATTAATTAATTAATTAATTTTTTCAAAGAGTGACAATTATGGGAAGATCAGAAGTACCTCTTCTCCTCTTTCATGAAAACACTTCTTTTTAAAGATTTTAGCTACCCTTGATACCCCCACACTTATTTCTTGACATATCCACGACATACTTCTATAAGTGTAAACAAGATTCAACACAAGTTCTAGAAGTAATAAGTTATGAAAGCATCGGATAAATAAGCTCATATCACAATCTCAAATTATGCTTAATTCTAAGAAATCAAATACATGCTAAAACTTAATCAAAGATTAAAGCATTCTTAATACTCTAAGCATCAATCTTCCACAATCAAATCAATCACTTAACATGTGTATAACAATTAAAATTCAGAATTTTGCTTAAATTTTCGAGATAAGGAACTACCTAACCAATCCGAAAAACTAAACCTAAAGTTAATACTAAGACTAAACATGCAAAAATTATTCCACTTTCGTAGGTGTACGGCGGCACTTAGCTCGTGACGCAAGCCATTTCAACCTAAGACTGATAGGGGTACTTAGGAGGTGTTATGTCACCTGAGGGTTTTCTTAACTAGGACGACACCCACAAACATGTATAGTAGAAACAAAAATTAAACAACAATTTTTTTTTGAAAGTATTCACCTAAAGTATTCACCTATTTCCTCCCCCCACACTTAAACTCAACATTGTCCTCAATGTGAAAGTAAACAACAAATCAAACAAGTAAAGGTTGCTTGCGAAAATTAAAGAGTTGAGTTTTGAGCGACATACCTTGTATGGTTGATGAAGTTGCAACTTAAACTTGAAAACAATAAAGAAATTAAAAGGGAAAAGGGAAAGGGGAAAAACTCAATTGTCTTATTAATGAAAAAAAGTAAAAACAAGCTTAAAATAAATAACTACTACCTAAGTGCATAAAAGTAAAACTAAAATTTCTTAGACCTAAATTCAATCAATCGACTCATCAATAGCCTTCTCCATGAGCTCAACAAATTCTTCCAAGCTTTGGGTAATACCATTGAGGTCCTCTTGAATTTGCATAACACGATCACATATGCTTTTGATCTTGATGAAAACAGGATGAGTAGTTGACTTCTTTTGCTCTTCCTCTTGATCGACTTCCTCTTCATCATCCTTAGACTTACAATTGAGGTCCAAGCTTGGGTTAGATCCAGAAGAAATTGAAACAAAAGACTTATCTTTTACCTCGTCAACCTTGGGAAGGTTATTCTCCTTAAGCAAAGGTCGTGATGCTCCTTGCTCTGTCGCATACACAGCAGCAACAAGTGGTGGCCTCACATGATTATGGTGAGATGAGGATGCGGCATAAGGGTTGTATGGGGCATAGCGGCAAGGCATGGGTGGAGGTCGATATGGAGGGCGATATGGCATGCTTCGATAACCATCTATGCGCGGAAAATTGCTCCATGGTGTCGGCCTTGCTCCCATCCATTGTTTGAATCTCCTTGAAGGTCCTCTTGGATGATTGTAACGAGGTTGTCCAAAGCGAGGTTTTTCAAGAGAGAAAAACTTAGCGTTTGGCATGCCATCATTATCAATCTCGGCATTCTCCCTTTTCACTTGCTCTTTATATGCAGCCTTAACCTTCTTCCACATGGCTTGAGAGATCATACGAGCCTTGAAACCGGGTTTGGAGGCTACATCATCGGCAGGAAGGTTGTCGACCATGGCTAAGACTTCACGGCAATCCTCCCTTGTGAATCTTCCTTCAAAGTTCTCATCATACAAGCTCCCATAATCCTTGAATTGAGCTCTCAAAGATTCAAATCGCGCTTCAAACTCATCCATGTTGCTATGTGTTTGTCGACAAAAACAAGTAATTGAAAAGAAAAATTCACCAAATCTCTACAGTACTCCAAATGGCACAAAGTTAGATTCTCAACTTAATTTTTCCAAATTCTAAATAATTATGCAAAAATTGAAAGCCTAGCATCTAAAGAATAAATATGGGAAATTAAATTGAAAGAGAAGAAAAGAAATTTTACCTCTTGAGCCGCCGGTTTTGATGTGAGGAAAATAAAGGATAGAGCTCCCTTTATATAGTGAATTGATCCTAGTTCTATGTGGATTTAACCTAGACTTGGAGAATAAGTAAAGGAAATTACCTAGGAAACATCCTAATTAAGTTCAAACCTGATTGAAGAAGGAAATTGGCGGATTGAAGTTGAGTAGGATTAAAAATCCTAGTCCAATTCGGATAAGGAAACTTCTTGTCCAGCGTCAGGGATCGAGCTGGGTGCTGAGCCTTGTCGCCTGGGCGCTGAGGCACTTTGCCTGGGTGCCCAGCGGCAATCGGGCTTTGCTCTAGC
>AWUE01023099.1:0-14435 GCA_001974825.2 Corchorus olitorius
TAAGCATTAAGATTATCTTTTTCCACATGCATGATAAATCAATACCAAACTCATCTACATCTATTTCCAATTCGGCCTATAGATTTCAATAAGGTTTGATAATCCCATTGAACCTAGAATTCCTAGAATTACAACTGTCACTTGGACCAATATTGGCTCAATTCGAGCCAACTTGAATCTAACATTAGTATCCATAAATCTCAAGATAAGTAGGCCTCCAAATCAATCAAAATATGAACACATAAGATGAAGTATAGGGATAAGAAACATATTCAAGTAGAAAATCAAATTATATGAAACAAAAGTCTCCCCATAAATAATAAGTCAAGAGATCAATAAGATCCTACATTGGAGAAATAAAAGATTAGCTACTCATGAATTGAGTAGCCATCAAAAGAAAAAGGAATAGAAAAACCTAGGAAAATAGAAGCTGGCCGGCGGCTCTCCTTGCTCTCCAAATTCGTCTAACCCCCTTTTCTAGAGAGAAAAGATGTCTATTTATACTAGGGACTTAGGGCAAACTTAACCTAAGACAAAATAGACTTTTAAGCTCATTAAACCTCCTCCAATTGAGTGGAATTTCGTCCTCCAGGTCAGGGCTATCTCCAAATACCGAGATTAGGTTAATCATATCAACTTGGGCTTGAATTCATGGGCTCTTCTAGGTCCAGCACGTCTGCAGAAACTTCAGGAGTATTTTCGTCCACGATAACGGCAAAACTGGGTCTCGACCGAAACATGAAAGTTGTAGCTCTCGGAGTTAGCTTTCCAACGCATATTCATACGCCTCATTTGGAGTTCTGGATTAAAAGATATGGTTGTTTTCCCGAACTGACTCCAAATCTGGAAAGAAAGGAAGAAGCTTCAGCATGAAGACACCCACAAATGGCTGATGGCGCGCGCTGACAAGGGCCCCGACTCCCGCTGGGCGCCCACCTGGATGGCCTGAGCACCCAGGTCGTAAGCCTGATCACCCATGTCCTCCTGGTGGCTCGACATGTCTTCTTGCAACTTGAATTCTTCTTACTCCTTTTCTTTGTAACTTTGAAGCTTTCAACTTTATGACTTCAATTGGCATAAAATTGACTCCATAGATTCTTCATTCACGAACACGAGATCTCCAATTTCTTCCAAGAAAATCCATGAAAAACCTTTGTGCTAAAAATCAACCAAAATAGCTCCAAAAAGTGCCTAAAACAACATATTTGCACATTCTACCTCTTCAACACCTACAATCACAAATGTAAGCATTATAGGGTAAAATCTAACACAAATATATTGAAAAGCATAGGAAAATGGCCATAAAAACATGCATCATTTTGGTCTGATCACTTTGGTTTGTTATTGATCATGATGTCCAGGCATCTTACACTCTCATACTCTCGAAATAGGTGATCTGGCCCATGAATCTAGCTCTACTCAACCAAGGGGGGGGGGGGGGGTGGTGTTATGCTTGAAACCTGTCATTTGAGTCAGTTTTTGTTTTCCTTGGCTATTCCATATCTGTACATTAGTGCTTTACTTTTGTGTACATTCATTTTCATGTTGTATTTAAATAAAATCTTTTTTTTCCAGGACGATTTTCTGAGCCGCAGTACTTTGGAGGTCCTAATGTTGTTTGTAAATTTTGTGGTGCTAATATGTGGAAGGAGGAGGGGGTCAGACCGAAGTCGAGCTCATGTTATCCTGTTTTCACGTTGTGTTGTAGGCAGGGCATTGTTTCCTTGCCTGCTAGATGATGAGTTCCTTTTTTCTTGGATCAATTGCTTGATCCAAAGGGTGGTGCTTTTTCTCGAGTCTTCAGGGATAATATAAGGCTATACAATTCGTACTTTCAATTTACCTCTTTGGGTGCCAAGATTGACAATTCTGTTAATGCGAGGCCAGGTCCGTATGTATTTAGGCTTAATAACCAGACGTATCATAAGATTGGGCCCCTCCTACCCGCTGATGGTTATAGGCCTCAGTTCACGCAATTATATATCTATGATTGTGCCAATGAGGTCAACAACCGCGTGTCCGCTGTAGTGGTAGCACAACAAGTGATTCAGTCAATAAATTGATAGTTGAAGGACTTATCCAGATGTTTGACTCGTGTAATGAGATTTTTAGACTGTTTCGTTCTGCCAGGGAAAGGATTGATATGGATCGTTCGACACCTGTGCGTATTAGATTGGTTAAGGGTCGGCGTTTTGATCCTAGGACCTACTCCACCCCTACTTCCAATCAGATATGGGGGTTGATTGTGGGTGACTTTGGCTGCTCAAATGGAGAGAGGGATATTATTGTTGATCATAGAGAGGGGGGGTTACAACAAATAAGCACCGTGCATCCTTTGTACATGGCTTTGCAGTATCCAATATTATTTCCATATGGAGAGGATGGTTTTACACCGAATGTAAGGTATGTTTCTTCATCAGTCAAGGATGCTACTGTTCGTAAAACTTTAAGCATGAGAGAATTTTATTCCTACCAGCTACAACATCGGTGTCGTGATGGTGAAGGGTTACTACGTGGTGGTAGGCTCTTTCAACAATACTGTGTTGATGCGCTTTCTGCTGTTCAAGAGTGTGAGCTTTTGTGGTTGGATAATCACCAGGATGAGATCATGGCTGACCTTTACACTAATGTCAGGGATGTTGTTAATCGAGGTGACATCGATGTCTCGGGTGTTGGAAAACGTGTAATCTTACCTGCAAGTTTCACTGGTAGTCCCCGATACTTATATCAGAAATACCAAGATGCAATGGCAATTTGTCGGAGCTTTGGTTATCCTTCACTATTTATTACTTTTACGTGTAATGCTAACTGGCTTGAACTTAAGGATGCACTAGAGTTCTATCCTGGTTTGCGACCTGAGGATCGGCCTGATCTTGTGGCACGTGTGTTTCATTTAAAGCTTCGTAGTTTGGTTGATGATCTCATGAAGCGGTCCTTTTTTGGCCCTGCACTTGCTGGTATCAACCCTGTCAACTTACTGTCTTTGTTTTTTTGTTGCATGTGTGATATCATGTTAAATTAATGATTAATTTGGCCTTCTTGTCTTCTTAACTTAGTCTCCTTTCTTGTGGATTTTTTAAATCTCCATGAGACTGTTTGTTTTTGAGATCTTGGAGCGAAACAGTAATGGCCTCACTCTCTGTTACATCAATACTTATCACAAGCTGTGGATTTCTTCTTCACTTTGTTTCTTTAGGTTTCCTTTCTTGCTCTTTTTCGCTTTTCATTTTACCTTTTCACCTTTTTTTGTATAATGCTTTGGTTTATTCGTTCTTCCTGTTTATTGATTTGTGTTTGTTGTTATGCAGTCACGTACACTGTTGAGTTCCAAAAACGTGGACTACCACATGCCCATATCCTACTCTATGATGCGCCAAGGACTCATCATGGTCTTGAAGAGCACAATGGAGATCATGGAGAGGATGTGCATATGCGGCAAGGAGGTTTGGAGAAGCTTGAAGATGCTAAGGAAGAAGTTTCAAGCTCATCGGAGTTGCCTAAGATGCCATTTGATCCATTGAAGATGCCATTAGGCCCAATGACAAGGGCAAGAGCTAAAAGGTTCAAGGAAGCTTTGTTTGGCCTCATTAGAGTTCATCTTGAAGAATTTAAAGCCATCGGAGATCATTTGAAGCCCATTGGAGATCATCAACAAAGGAATATTTCCATCGATTCCAAGTTGTGCATTCTTCTTGAAATCGATGAGCATTAGGTCATTAGAGTTGTAATTTGGCCATTGTGGGCTTTATTCTATCTTTAATTAGCTTATTTTTAAGTTTGGATGTTATTTGGGTTGGGCCTTTTTGACTAAGTCCAATCCTTGTTTAATTATGTCTTTATTTCCTTTTCCTAGTTGGGTTTGGACTAGTTTTACCCTAGGCCATATATTTGGACGAAAATTAGGTTATTTTTCTAGATCTAGGGCATCACCCTATGCCTATATAAAGGCACCAAACCCCTCTTGTAAACATAAGTTGAGTTGATTAATAAAATTGAGGTTTTACACCCAAATTGATTATCTTAGCTTCTTTGTTCTAGTTTGAGCAAAACTTAGGGTTCTTCAATCTTGTAGAGTCCTAGCAAACAATTAAGTTGTGATACTTGATTGTTTGTGAATCTTGTGTTCTAGAGTTAACAATTGCAGGTCTAATTGGAGACTTTGGGCCGACGAAAGAAGAGGAATCACCTTGTGAAGGTCATCGACATACACATCTAGAAGTTGAGGAAGTTCAAGTCGACTTTGATAGATATTCAAGGCTAGATTTGAATCTAACACAACTAGATTCGTATCACTCTAGCTCCAACCAGCAGCCCGTTTCAAGTCCCCGGCTGATATTGATGAGCTTGTCTCTGCGGAAATCCCGGACCGGGAGTTGGATCCCGTTGCTTATGAGGCTGTGACTTCCTTTATGATGCATGGACCGTGTGGGCCCGGGTTCCCTCGTGCTCGGTGTATGGAAGGTGGCAAGTGTGATAAGCATTTCCCAAAAAAGTTTTGTGACCGCACCAAAATTGATGAACATGGTTACCCAACTTATCGTAGGCATGATTCTGGTGCATTGTGTGTGAAGAATGGTGTTGTTTTAGATAATAGGTTTGTTGTGCCTCACAATGTTGATCTCTTGATAAGGTATCAGGCCCATATTAACGTGGAGATATGCAATCGGTCAAGAGCTATCAAATACCTGTTCAAATACATAAATAAAGGGCCCGATAGAGCAAGAGCTGTTATTGAGTCTGACCGGGAAAAAGCTGCTCGAGGTGTTAATGCTAATGGTATTACTGTTGATGAGATTAAGGCCTTTCTTGATTGCCGTTATCTTTGTGCTTATGAGGCCTGTTGGAGATTGTTCTCTTTTGATGTGCATTTGAGGCAGCCTGCTGTTATAAGGTTGTTGGTTCACCTCCCTGACCAACATAACGTCTATTTTAGGAGTTCCCAAACAGCTGGGTCTGTGTTATCAAGGCGAGATGTACGAAAGACCATGTTTACAGAATGGATGACTGCCAATGCCAAATATCCTACTGCCTGCTCATTGCTTTATGCTGATTTCCCTCGAGAATTTGTTTGGCACGCAGATTCAAAGGTTTGGGAACCGAGGCAACGGGGTAAATGTATTGGTCGAGTTATCCAGATCAATGCCCTTGCTGGTGAATTGTTCTATCTCCGTATGCTACTCAATATCGTTAGGGGCCCGAAGAGATATGAGGATATACGGACTGTTAAAGGTGTATTGTACCCAACATTCCAAGCTGCTTGCCAAGCTTATGGGCTCCTTGGTGATGACAAGGAGTGGAATGAGGCAATGGTTGAGGCATCACACGCGGCGTCTGCGTTTGAGCTTCGGGGAATCTTTGCAATGATCATTGTTTTCTGTCAGGTTCCTGCATTCCCATTTAAACTCATTTCATTAATTTACCATATATCAGCCTTTTAATTCCCCTGTCTAAGTTTTGCCCCTTTTATCTGTTTATCGGTTTTATTTTTGCGTTACATATTTTTTACCCTTTCTAGGTATCCCGCCCTGCGGACTTCTTTGAGCGGCATTGGGTTGTTATGTCGAATGACATTGAGTACAAGTTTCGTAAGGTCATGAAGAACCCCCACCTGACATTGTCAACCACGGATCTCAGGGATAATGTTTTGATGTTGGTTGATGATATCTTGTGCCGCTTTGGAACTTCACTGGCTGACAAGAATCTACCAGTTCCGCAGACAATTAGGGCTGTGTTTAATAAGGACAAATTGGTTCTTGAGGAAATGAGCTATGATCGTGCTGAGTTGGAGGCTTCGCACAGTACCTCCACATATTTGCTTAATCCACAACAGCGGTCAATATATGATATGGTCTTGGCTTCAGTTGAGCGTAGTGATGGTCAGATTTTTTTTGTACATGGTCATGGTGGTACCGGTAAGACATTCCTTTGGAAAACTATCTTGGTTGCTGTTAGGTTACGGGGATGTATTGCTTTGGCTGTTGCCTCTTCCGGGATTGCTTCTTTGCTGCTTCCGGGAGGTCGAACTGCTCATTCGTGTTTCAAAATCCCAATTAAAGTATACCAGTGGGCAACTTGTGAAATCAGACGGGGGACTCAACTTGCCCAATTGATTCAACAAACGAAATTAATTGTATGGGATGAGGCGCTGATGATGCACCGTCATTGTATTGAGGGGCTAAATCGATCTCTCCGAGCTATCTGTGGGGCTTCCAATCCAAGATCGAACAGGGTTCCTTTCGGTGGTATTCCTGTTGTGTTTGGTGGTGATCTGAGGCAGATCTTGCCTGTAGTCTCGGGTGGTTCACGTGCTGATATTGTTAACTCCACAATCTGCAGTTCTCCGTTATGGTCTCATTGTCAAGTGATGCACCTTACTGTTAACATGAGGCTGCTTACGTCGAATCTTGATTCTTTTGGCCATCAAGAACTTGCCAGCTTTGCAAAATGGCTTATTGATGTTGGTGATGGCAATTTGCCCTCTAATTTGAACATTGATGATCCGGAGGGTGATTGGATTGGGATCCCTCAAGATTTATTACTTAATTATTCTGGTGATCCTGTTGAGGCTATGATTGCTAAGATATACCCTTCCTTCCTTGTGTCTTATGCAGATCCATTGTATTTAAGGCAACGTGCTATAGTCACACCTTTCAATGTTGTTGTGGATCGCATCAATGAATCAGTTCTTGGTCTTATTCTTGGCCCTCCTACTGATTATTTCAGTTAGGACACTGCATCTGCCTCCTTCGGCCTACCTTCAGGTGAGTCATTCCCTTATCCCATTGAATTTCTAAATAGCATTACTAGCCCTGGGGTTCCTGATCATAGACTTAGTTTGAAAGTTGGTGCTGTTGTTATGCTATTGCATAATGTCAACCAGATGTCTGGTTTGTGTAATGGCACTCGCCTGATAGTCACTGTCCTAGGTATCAACATTATTCAGGCTGAAATCATTTATGGTGATCACGTTGGCAATAGGGTTTTTATTCCTAGGATCTTATTTAATGTTGAGAATAAGCAATGGCCATTTGTATTGGTTCGTAGGCAATTCCCTTTGAGATTGTGCTATGCTATGACTATCAACAAAAGCCAAGGCCAGACACTTGATTTTGTTAGTGTTTACTTGCCTAAGCCAGTTTTCTCGCATGGCCAGTTGTATGTTGCATTCTCACGTGTTAGTTCCCGTCATGGTCTTCGCATTTTGATTCATGATGAAGATGGTCAAAAGAGTCAGTTCACAAGAAATGTTGTCTATAAGAGGTTCTTTCTTGCATTCCATATTATTTTGATCTTTGATTTCTGTTTTTGTCACTTATTGTGATTCCTGTTGTCGACCGATGTTATACTACAGCTTTTACCTTGCTATTTATTCACCTCTCATTGTCTTTTTTTTGATTAGTTGGATGTGCTTTATTCTTTTTGGCTTTTGTTGTCTGCTGCTGTTTGCATATCTTTGTTTACTTGGTCTGACTTTTTCCTTTTATTACTTTGTGTGTCTGTTTTGATAATTTTCGTGATGTCCTTATTTTTCATTTCTCTTTTTTTTTGTTTCACGTGTATTTCCCACTGGTTGTCATGGTTTCGTGTTATGCAATTCCGATGTCTGATACTCCTGAAAAATACCAATGCAATGTCCACTTTTGTTCAAGCTGAATGTTTGTCAATTGTTGCCTTCAAGGTTAAATTATATTCAGCTGTTCCTTTATCATCCTTCATCTTTTATTACCATTGCCACCTGGTTTTCATTTATGTCTTCTTTGCAATTATCCATGTTGCTTCATCACCTAATGACTTCATGTCAAAAACGTCATCACTTTTCTTCCTAGACATATTGTTTTGTCTTCTCATTTCCACACCCTGGTTTCTTTGTTAATTCTTATAGTCACAATCACTCCGATTTTGTTGTGGGCTGTTGCTTCAATGGCTGCCCATGTTTAACTGAGTCTTCCATCGTCAATTGTCCCAACTAATTTCAATTTACCAAATATAGTTTATTTCTATCTTGCTTTTCTGGCCATTCTCCAAGCAGATCCTCTTGCTTTCATTCTCTTACCCAGTTCTTTGTTGTTTCCATCTAAGGTTGGTTACTTATCTGGATGTCTGTTGATAATGTATTTCGTTTTATGTTCGTTGTGGTCTAGACTTCTACTTTCAAAAAAAAAAAAAAACAAAACATCATATTTTTCAACTTTTGAGTCCTTTTGTAAAGAAATATATATTTTTTTTGCAAGAATCTTGATGGACAATATTGAAAGAATCTGGGAATTTCCAGCACCTTAAAGTTTCATTCTGGAGTTGTTGAAAGTTGAGGTCTTTCTGACATTCACACAGCATGTTATTTTTAAAAAAAAATTAAGCTATAAAATTGGAATAAATAATTTTATGCTATAAATTTTAGTTGTCCAGCTTTGAACTCAATTATATTTCTTCTAATAACTTTCAATAAACTACACATTCGTTAAATAGGTGCACTCTATTTAAATGATTTCATTCGTGATGTTTGTTTAAAGGTGCACGTTATAATAGCTCTGTTTTTCGGCAGGTTTTATGTTGGGGGTACCGCTACTAGGTTGCCAATGTTATTTATGTTCATAGGGTTCATTCCAATTCCCTCAATTCAGTTGATAAATAGTTGTCGAAAAAGTGCCTCATATCTTAAGTTCAGTCAATCTTCTGTTTTAAGGTTTGCTTTTTCGCTCGTGCAATTTTGTTGTTTACAGGTGCAAGTTATAGTAGCTTTGTTTTTCTGCATAAATTTCTTCTTTAAACTTGACAATCTTTAAGTTGCTTTAGGTTGTTGAACTCACTGATCTATACCATCTATGCTTTTAGATTATCCCTGTCAACTTTTTGGGCTTCCATTTCATCTCCCAATCTTCTTATTTCGGTTCGGTTCAGCTTGGAGGGCTTTGTAAAGAGAATCATGGGTTCTTCTGTAGTCGTGACTTCTTTAGTCCATTTCTTCGATTGATTTAGGTATCTTTTATAATTTGTTGTTATTTTATCTTACCTTTTATTTTTTCGCTTCATACCTTACTTTGTTTGCCATGATTTTTTCACTTTACACCAAGCTCAGTTCGCTTAGATGGTTCTGGTGGTGAGGATGTTGACAAGCTCGCTGTTAATGAACTCTTTGAGGCACTCATCGTTCATCAATACATGATATGCTTGACCATGTTCCCGTTTATAAGTACTTATTCTGAATACTTTCACTGTTATAGGTTGCATTGAATGAAAGCAAAAACAACCCCTTGATTTTGTTTGTCAAAGACATAGACAAGTCCTTGGGTGGAAATACAGATATATATACTGCCTTCAACAGTAAGCCTGTGAATCTCCATGCGAATGTTTTTGTAATTGGTTCTCATACCCAGATGGATGATCGTTAGAAAAAAGTTAGCAACTTACTTTACATAGTTTTTATTTGCTTTGCTTTTTTCTTTAATGCATATAGAGTGTTCTCACTGTTTGCTTTTGGTCAATTTGTTTACCTGCACTCTCATCCTGGTGGCCTTTTGTTCACAGAGTTTGGAGTCAACCAGATGGCTTTGCTTGATCTTGCTTTTCCAGTATGTCAAAGCTCCTTTTAGAGTATTGCCCATAATTTATTCTGCTATTCTCCAAAATTTATGTACCTGGCTTTGTTAGTTGTTCTAAGCCTCTGCATCTGAGGTTGGCCTTTGGAAACATGTCTAATTATGTGCTGCTAATCTTTCAAGGTATGTGGTCGCTTCTTCATATGGAGTGCTTTCAACTGTTCTGAAATTGTGTCATTATTACCATCTGTTAGATACCCCAACTGAATTTCACAAGTTAGAAAGCATTCCTAGCATTTGCAGTTGCATTGTTCATCTTATGTGCCTCTGGCAGCACCTGGAGGTTGTTCTTGCACATGTTGCAATCAAAGTGTATTAGCTTTTGAAAAGTTTTTAATGTATTATCATGGTTTTCTTACTTTCTCATTTCAGCAACACTTGATTCGAGTTTCATCTTCATGCAGGATCATTTTGGTTGACTTTATGACAGGAGCAAAGAAGCACCCAAAAAAATGAAACAAATTACTCGCTTCTTCCCTGTCAAAGTGACAGCCATGACAGCTAAACAGATGGGTTAAGAGAACATACTATTTTTCCAGAGGTAAAATGTTATGATTAATGTAGCTGGTTAGGACTGTCCACAAATGGTGTTGTACCTTGCTTATCTTTCATTCCAATGATATTGTTTTAGACCTAAGTTCAGCAATGAGTTGAGTAGATTGAACTATTCTAGACTCTACTTAATTACTTCAAGATTTTTTCTTTGTTTATCGAAGTTCAGCAGCTTTTGTTCATTTAACATAAATTGATGGGTGTTTAATCCGATATTTACTACTTATTATGCATCTTCCTCTTGGTTGAGCCTTCGATATCCTCTAATGCAGGTGTGATAAAAACATGCCAAAATCAGGCCGAATTCAGACCGAAGTGGGCCTTTATATTATCTAATTCAACTTTTGAATGAATGTCAGGTGGTGACATGGTAGGATTCCACTACCTATATGCTTCAGCCTTCTTTAGGTAATAACTTTTCGTTTCTCATTTGTTTTGAACTGTACTGGAACTGACCAATTAGTAGTTGAAATTTTCTTTTATGTATTTCAATCTAATTTTCTCCTTTCCCCCTTCATTCTATTTGCTTTGGTGTAATTTATAATGATAGGATTAAGGCTTAAGCTTAATTACAATGTATATACAAAACAAATAAATAAAAGGCATTATATTATTTAATTCAACTTTTGGATGAATCGCAGGTGCTAATATGGTAGGATTCCACTACCTATATGCTTCAACTTTCTTTAGGTAACAACTCTTGGTTTCTCCTTTGTTTTGAACTCTACTTGAATTGACCGCTTAGTAGTTGAAATCTTATATTGCGAAATGGTAGTTCTCAAAAATTGGATTAAATACATTGTAATGAATTTCGATGTTACTTTGAGTCACCGCTTATGCCTTCATTTATTTTATAAAACATCAATAGCTGGAGCTAATTTATGTGGATTAGGTAGTTAGTTTAGGTTAGTTAACTGAAGCATAAGAATCTTTAGTGTGATACATATTTGTCAATGGGTTCATGAAACCTTTGGGGCACAAATACTTTTTAATGAGTTGGATTGTTTTATAATGGTTTTGCGTTAGTAATTCTATAATTTTAACATTTTGCACTTAACTATCTGATCATGTAATGCTTATTTCATTTTTTCTTTTTTGTTTCGTTCTGGTTTTTGCTGCGTCCTTTTTTGTGCTTCTTCATTCGCATGCGTGTTCCTTCTTAGGTTCTGTTTCGATCCCTTCGCGCCATTATGTTTTCTTGCTGTTGTATTTTCCTTTGCCTTTTTGTTTTATGGACCTTCGTCCCTGATTCCGGTGAAATGATGGTCAAACGATGGGTATTTTGAGAATTCAACATTGAGAAGCTCCAGTGGGTGGAGGCTGACAATAAGAAGATCAGACATGGAAAGTTGGTCTCTGATAGAAGCTAGAAGGTAAACGACCTACCTTACAACGCTGCTTTTGTTCTTAGTTTTTACTTTTCAGTTCTTGTTCTTTTTTTTTCTTCTTTGTATATCTGTCATTTCTGTGTAGTAGTAATCTGCATTATATCCGAATAAATCTGGGTTAAGTTAAATTTATTTTTTGGGCTCTCTGAGTTTGGTTTCTCGGATTCAGTTTGAACTATTTGACTATTCTATTATATATTAGTTGTAAAAAAGTTTGGGATAAGTGTGGCATTATAATTGAGGGAGAAACAAACAATGGTCAGATTCAGAGTTGTATCATCATAGGCAAATTTGAGTCCTTTCTTCTCCTCTTATTAAAATTTGTTGGAATATAGTTCTACACTGCAACTATAGTTTTTGAATCTTTAATTTCTGATTAGTATCATTGTCCAAGTGTAGACTGTCAGTTGATACAGGGACTGCATAAATCATATCCATGATGATTAGTTACATTTACCAGAATTCATCTCTTTTGTCGGATTGTCCTGTTTTATCAAGCATCATTATGTTATTATTCTTGGAGTAAATATGTCCTCTATTTAAATTCTGTCCTGTGAGAAACTTAGGAATTGCTTGGGGAAAGAATGTTGATGCTTAAACCTAATTTTCAGGAGAGCACACGTTTCAATCCATTTAAAAACTAATGAATAAGGGAATAAACCATGTTAATTAATTCAAATGCTAAAAAATCGTTTGGTGTGTTTGAGGGTTACTTTGTGTAGGTGGAAAGCCAGACTGAGAGGCTGATAATGCATTATTTTTCCTAAATTAAGGATTCATTGGACTGATATTAATTTGATTTTTACATATTACAGTTAGAGGAAAACATGTGGGAAATGGGAATATGCGATGGTTGTGGCGCAGCTTTTTCCAAGGCAAGTATGAACACAAAATTTGAATGATTTCTCTGGAACCCAACTTGCAACGCGAACTCAGAAAAAGAATTTAATAAAAGCCAAATTAAGCAAACACGTCTTGGACATTTTTTATTTGGGGCCATGGTGATGGGGGGCCTCCCTGTTGTAATTAAGATTTGATTAGTTTAAATTTAGTTAATTAAACCCACTCTTTGTCCCCTTTGTAGTTTCAAGTACTCCAATGTACTTTTATTTGCATTTGAGACAAAAGTAGTGTTTGCCTCAACTTAATTTTAGTTGTTTAGAAGGTTATTGTCAAATTTTTGTCTTTGGATCTAGACATTCTGAGAGGCACATATGGTGGTGACCTCTTCTCCCTTTCTTTATTTTTCCATTTCATCTATCTTTTGTTGAATTGCCATCATTCTTTTTATATCAGTGTTTAGTTATTAATCCATTCTTTCTCACATGTGAAGCTGTAAGAAATCATTCAAATTTTTTAAGTCAGTTTTAGCATTAGATATCCAGTTACAAATTTTGAATTTATAATTTAATATTCCTGAATCATGTCAGGATGAAACCTGACTTTTGGATTGGAACCAGCAGTGATGACTACACAGTGAAACTCTTAAAGCACAGTCAAACATTTTTGGCATTCGATCATGGGTTTTTTTGTTTCCAACCTGGTCTTCGATTTATGTTCCCGTTTTAGCTGGTGATGCCTTCTCTTTCAATGTAAGTAACATTGGGATTTTCAGTTGGTGTTTGATTGGTCCTCCTGTCTCCAATTATGCAATCTAAGATGATTTCAAGATTTATAACTTATAGATAACTTGATGGTGTTTGTCTCCTGTATCTTGAAGTAGTAATATTTACAGAATTAAAAAGCATTATTTCTGAAACTGATATGTTCCTTTTGCATTTTATGTTTAATTGCTGATGCATTATTTGTGAAACTGATATGTACTTTGGTTGTTGGAAACAATTTGTTTATGTTTGGTTTTTCAGAGCTTTTGCATTTTATTGACTTGTGCTGACTTTGATGCATCAGCAATCTGTTTCTGTTTGTGTTTTCTTGCATTTTATTGATTTCTGCTGACCTGGATGCATCAGGGATCTCCAACTTCTTGCATTCTGCATACTTCTGCCTTTACAATAGATAGTTCTTGAGTTGCTTTAGATTGTTGAATCAACTGGTCTATGGCATATCTGCTTTTGTCAAGATTAATAATTTACACTACACCAAATATAGGCTTAGGCAACACTTTATCAGCACCATTTTACAATTGCTGTTAGAAGTTGCAATGGAAGCAATTGTGCAGCACGTTTAGAATTGTTTTTATATCTTTTAGAAATAAACAAATTGCAGCATTTACATATTTAGGGGAGCATGATATATGTGTTGTCAATTGTCATAGCTAATATGCGCAGGTTCAGGATTTATCATCGGGCCCAAATTAAAAAAAAAAGCCTTCGCCCAAATACAAAAAGGCACTGCTCTGTGAATTTCCATATTAACTCCTCCACTCCCAGTCATAAACTCGTACTTAACTTGAGCTAATTTCACAGTTTATCTCTCTCTCTCTCTCTCTAAACAGCTTTCTGACTTTCTCGTAGTTTCTTTCGCTCCAAACAGCTTTTACCCAAATCAGCGCCTTACATCTTGCCTCCATTGCAGATCGTCAAGAGCTTTGATTCAATTTCTGCATTTTGTTTACTTCTAGCTTCGATTTATTTTCACTAATTACTTTTCTCCCAATTCGAATTATTCTTGAAAACCCTAGCTTCTCAATCTCATGATCATCGTTGCTCTTCTGACAGAAATTTCGACGGGGATAATGCTAACCTTAGCTCATTAACCAGGTATATCCCAGCGATTTCTCCTAGTTTCCTTGAAATTTCACGTTTTTCAGTTGATATTATCCACTATAATTTTCACTGAATTGAATAGGTAGCGACAATGAGCGATAGACAACCTCCTTGCTCAACAATTTAATCATCGAAAGGCATCTTTTCGTTTAATTCACGATAAGTTCACTTGA